>NKCK01000266.1:0-48999 GCA_003946995.1 Fusarium oligoseptatum
AAATCTATTATAATATTAATTTATAGCTTAATTATTTAATATAGCCTATTAAAGATAGATTTAATTCTTTAATATAGCCTATTAGAAATAAATTTAATTATTTATATTACTTATCTCTTATTCTTAGCCTTAGAGCTAAAATAAGGGGAGAAATAGCGCCTTTTATTTATCTTAGAAAGAGCTTTATTAATGTTATTATAGCATTATTTATTATAGTTATAAACCTTCTAGAGAGTTATTATATTATTAAAGCCTAGGTATAAGCTTCAGTTATATTACGGCTATATTATTTCCGTTAGGTTACTTAGAGGCCTCCCCTACCGCCCCTTCGAGCCCTTGACCACGCCCTTCTCGCCAAAAATGGCAGACACTCCTTTAGGTCTCCGTAACTCTTGGACTATCTCCAGTATTAAGTCAGAACTTCAGGCGCTCAAGCCTCTCAGCACCACGTACCTTCATGACCTGGGGAATTCGCCCTCTGAAGCAATAGACCCTGCTATCTGTTTGCCAGGTCATCTTTCATTCCTGAGACAAGTTAGTGGGCGACGACTCTTGCCCCCGAAGCCGTAGACTGACCGTAAATCTGTGCAAAAGCGATGCTTCCAGCAGCTTCATCCGTCACTCAAAGCCTCTCGTTACCGGTCTTCCTCTCAGCCAAGTCATATTTCTCCATCAATTTGATACCAAGATCAACGCTGATGGAATTATGAGTCGCAAAAACTGCACCGATCCTTGAGTGACCTGTCGAGTGCACCTGATCAGCAATCGTAGAGAGCATCTTCTCAACTCCATAGTTAAAGCTTGCATCTGTCTCCTCCTTTGATGCCCAGACTGGCTCTTGGCCCTCCTTGCCTCCAATCCGCCATCGTTCCGCTTCTGATACCATGTAAGCCCCCCTGGTCTGTTTAAAGAGTAGCTTATAGCCTTTCTCATCGGCGCGACGGATTTGCTGGTCCAGAAGCTGGGGGTACCTGCGAAGGTAGGCCTGGAATGATGCGATGCAGGTGGCCGGTCCATCCAAAGTGTTGTACTTCTGCATGAGCTCGTCGGTCAGACTGTCGATTACAGGTTGATACCATGTCTGCTCAGCATCAATCACGATGCGCACGTCGTTTCCTCGTGCTTTGCTGGCGATGGACTCTAGAGTAGCTCGGAGACTGAGCAACTGTTCGCGGTCCGAATCCGTGACGTCCTTTCCCTTCAGTGCAGCCTCCCAGTCCCCGTCATGTGGCAAACCGGGGTAGGGGACATCTTTGTCAAGACCTTGTTGTCTTCTGGCCTCCAAAATCGCGTTGGGGTCATGTTCCAGAGCAACAGGATGGGGTAGCAGGCCAGTCACCTTGATCCGAACCCAGCCGCGGTTGTCACCACTGGTGGCGCGGGTATCTGGGCAGAACTGTTTGGCCAGTTTCCCCTGGGCCTCAATGGAAGACAGCACATGTTGGGTTTGGACGAGGATCAGTTGGGGCTTTGCTTGACCCGTCTAACTCGGCCCTCGATGTTGTAGCCAAAAATAGTGCCAATATGGTTCTTTCGCAAAGCCTCGATTTTAGGGGCGCACTTTTCGGTTGTCTCTCCACCAGGGAATTGGTTGAAGAATGTTTGCATGATGAATGCATGGGAAACGGAGGAGACGATAGGGATGCTCGAGACGATGGAGTATAGAGTCTCACTCATGTCAACCCAAGTTGGAGAAGAGCAAAAATGCGAAAGCCCTATACAGTTTTAGTCAGCCATGAACACTTAAACAATCTATATTCAGGTGACACCTACAGCCAACCGGAGACCAGTTTCCCGAACGGAACCGTTGAGAGAGCCTTTGCATCGCGCGGATCGCTTGCATACTTGGTTCCCTCTCGGTTTGCCAGAGCTAACGCAAAAAGTGCTACACCGGAGCCCCCGACAGTGATGACATTTCTCCTCTGCTTAGATGTAGCGTGTTCCCAGGATTTTGTGAGACGCGTGAGAGTTGACGTTGATCGGATCGTACGTGGAGGAGTTGCAAATGTGAGCAAGACCAACTCGCTGCCTGATCTGGACAGCATGTTGTTTACTAAAGTCTGACGAAGAAATTGAGATGCGTTCGAGGCTTCCGGGTCGGCTTGAAGGGTTAATAGGAGATTCCGCAACCTTGCATCTCGGCTCGGCGAATGCACCGCACCCATCGGCATTCTGAGCTATCAACCAGAGGCTGGGCCGATGCCAGCAAGGACTTCTTACAGATCATTGTTATGCATTTTGTCCTTCTAGCATTCTCACAATATCACATCAGCATTTAAAACTACCAAATCCAGCAAGTCCATCATCCATGCCTAATGTCTTTGGTGCTAAGAAACCCGCCCGTCTACATGGCCACCTGTTGTGGTTTTCGCAGTGTTAACTTAGGCCTCCTCCACTCTCGGGCCGAGTCAAACTCCCTCACTCTTCCATGCAAGTCATCGGCTCGGGCAAAAACATGGATCCCAAATCTGTGTTAGCATCAGGATATGATGCTATGATGTATTGGAAATGTGTTGCTTGTTATAGTTGAAGCCCGGCCCTTAATGGGATAGCTAAGCCATAAGATCATGGATCCCATACACGCCCTTTCCATATTAAATACGTGTTTTGGCCTGGCTTGTTTACTTCTGGTACTTGTACTCTCGGGCCTCGGCACAGTGAGTGTAGGCTGCCCAGTTATCCCTATCACTGCCGACTCGATGGTAACAGAGCCTCCGTCGTCTGTACTCGGAGTCTCCTCATCGATCTCTGTCCCAGAATCTTGATATAGATGGCATTAGCAGGTATGGGCACCATGCAGAGAAGGTTGCGGTATTGGATGTCGAGGTCAACCATGGCATCTCAAGCGGTCTTGCAGTTGTGAGTGGTGTCCGTAACGGAAGACCAGATGAGCAAGCATCTACTGATGCAGCCAATAATTTGAGCCTTTGGTGAAATGCAGGTGCCTAGGGGATTGCTTTACATGCATGTGATGCCATGGTAGAGGGGGTCGTGAGGGTTTCAAGCGGTTAGCTCGCAACACTGCCACAATATTGTTCAAGGAGAACCCATCTTCAGCAGAAAATAGTATCAGTGTTCTTATTGGTATTGAATTCTCACTATTTCCGATTTTTCCGGATCCTTTCCCCAGGTTATGTAGGTATCCATTTGCGTTTCTTCGCGACATATAGGTGCACCCGCATTCAGCCTTCTCTTGGCGAATATTAGCAAAATCCTGGTCGTCTCGCCTTGCTATTCTTCTCTTGCTGGTCTCGGGATCTCGTCTGTTTGGTACTCTGCTTCGGGCCATTACAGCGCGTTTCTCGACACTTGATCGATCGGGAGGGTGAGCCGCGTCTACATGGGCTGCTCTCTGATCATCGAGTATCACAGTCGCGAACCACTATTGATGAAGGGCGTCCAGTTGCCATTCTTTATTGTGTAGAAGATCCCGCACTAGAGTTGTCGGCTCGGTCGTAATTGCATCCGCAAATGGGAGTTCATTGTTCTACAAAGTTGCATCGAGAAGGTAATCACACCACGAAGTGGTTGGGCGAAACTTCCAGCTCTTCGGCCATTAGCCAACACGATTTCCCGATATGTACAGTACATACACACACAGGTGAGGGCCTCGCGAACACCCCGGCCCAAGCACACGAAATTAGGGCATCGGCGCCGCCGTAGGCTAGAGGTTACCTACTGTTAATAGGCCTTCGGGAGGCAGAGACCGGGGGGGAAGAGACGAAAGAGGAAGAGGTTAAGGAAGAAGAAGAGGGAAGAGGCGAGCATTCCCTATGCCTAGGGGGGTGACGAAATCTTCAACATTACGATAGTACAAGATTGTCTCAACAACATGCGATGACAGCGCATTCCCATGCAGTAAGCTGCGCGTGTTTCGATCTGGCCAGATCTGAGCCAAAGGAGCATCAAATTCAGCTAGGTCTTCTAGCTTGACTGATGCACCGCGGATCAGTTACCTCGAGGCACAAGATATCGACCAGTTCGATGTTCCTCAATCGTGCTCATATTACACAACACCCCTTTAAACAGACCTCTCCTCTTCAAGACTGTGGTGGTGCCTATCATAATATCAATGTGCCAGTCCTAACCCAAGATGGCAGAAGAGTCGAAAGTCCCGAAATGCTCTGTTTCCAAATTGCTGTTCATAGAAAGAAGGGCGTATGTCGATCGTGACGGGTCTCCTTGGTGACCGTCTGCCACACTCACATCTGGCAATGCGCTTATCACAAGATATCGCAATCTTATCTCTCTAGATCGTGATAAGAAGTTTATGTCTGTGCGTAGATGTGGGGTACTCAGTGGCTTGCCAGGAGAGATGAAAGGAGTGGCAAGTGAAATGGGCGGGGCTGGTGCAAATTATGGGTCCAAAAAACTCGACCACTCAGAAGCAGCCAAAAACTAATTCCAATCAAGGGGACGGAGCTCTCGGGAATCGATCCAACGTGGGGTTTTGACAGCTCCGAGGCTCAATTTGAGCTCATCAACGCTTCTCTAATGATTGTTCTGTGAAAGTGATGTGGAAAATCTTTCAATCTGATGATTTATCAAAAATCTGACGTCTTTTGAAGTAAAAATCAGAGTTGTAGGCCCTCATAGGATGAATTATGTCATGTTGCAAACCATGAGCCAGAAAGCAGTCTACTTGGTGCTTGCATTAGGAGGGGACATTTGCAGAAATCTTCAGAAAACGTAGACTACTACACCTATAGAAGCTCACACATCAAAACTACATCCAAATGATCCGCTTCACTACGTCAATACGGAGAATAGATTATAAGAACAACTAGAGACAGAATGAGCCCAAGAGTGCCAAATTTGAGTGACCACGACGTGTGTAGGGTAGGCTCGAACTGGTCGGCAATTCCCCGGAACGAGGCCACAAGGCACCAATCAGTTTGCCGTCATTGTCGGCATTCTTCGTCGCAACACAACCTCACCCAGGACGACAGGTCAACACCGGATTTCATCGTGCGAGCGCCAGTCGGCGAGATACCCCGCGAAACCCGATCAATTGAACCCTAGCGAGGAGTCTTTCTCGACTGGACCCGGCCTCGCGTACCCTCAGCACCTCATCCACCATGTCGACGCGACGAGCTGCCCTGTCAGTAACCACAAACCCATCCGAACGGCCGAGCACACGACTGTCGAGCCCCTCGAGCTATACATGCTGACCTATTTGGCCTTCAGATCTCTCTACCGCCGCTCATTGAAGCTGGCGCTGGATTGGGCCGTCCACCGACACTTGTGGCGTGGCCAGGCTCTCTATATTCGCTCACTCTTCGAGGCCAACCGCAATGTGACTGATCCGAGACACCAAAGAGTGAGAGGACAATTGGCTACCGGAGGATGATTTTGGGCTGACAATGGCATACAGGCTCTGTTGTCAGAGACAGAGAAGCTACTGGAGAGCTGGAAGCACCCCGATCCCTATACGCCCCCGACTGCTCCCGGAGGTATGCTTGTCCATTGGCCAACGACGACTCTACGCAAGCTGCTAACGGCAATTCGCAGGCTCAAAGTTCGAGCGAAACCTGCCATCGCCTATCCTCGACCGTGAGTCGCTAACCCCTACCCCTATGGGGGAACTAGATTGATACTGACCAACCCACAGCTCCCCCTCACCCCGTCAACCGACATTAAAACCACGGCCAGACTACTTGGGTTGTACGAGAAGATATTTGTATATAGAGGGTATGGAAGGGCCAGAAGAACGAATTGTAGCACGAATCAAAGAAAGTTTTGGTCACTTGAGCTCTACGTACGGTGATCACGATATCGAGACGGACTCCCGAGATTAACAGACATCTACGACCGATCGATTTTCTCCCGGAGCCGCTATCGCTTTTTCGCCGTTTCCAATCAAAAATTCATTTGCAATACTCAATTTCCGTCACACTGGAAACACCAAGGCGAAACAACATGGATGGGCGCAGCACATTCCTCCCCTGTACACACGCTGGAAATACAATGGTTGGATGGAGTTGGAAGAGATGGATAGGATGTCGGAAACAATGTTATAAATCGCAATGTCGCTAAGATGAGAAATCCCAAATGCAAACCAGTTCACTATCAGTATCAAGATGCCACAGGGGAAAACAGGGTTGATCTTTGAAGTCTTCTTATTCATGACCATGCCGTGGGGGATTATTGTACAACCCTAACGCGCGAATAAAGTGATAAAGCAACCGTGTGAACCCTGAACCGTGACCCCTTTGTCATGACAACCCAAACAACCGACCATCGCAAGAAAACACAAACCAACGACCCGTTTACAGCTCCTGGCTCGCGTTCTTGCCACCCTTGGCAGTCTTCTTGGGCAGAAGGTCTGAAAGAAACAAGTCAGTAATGGAATGCAAAAGTGTGAGGCAGGCGACGTACTCTGGTGGATGTTGGGTAGGACACCACCCTGGGCGATGGTGACGTGACCCAGAAGCTTGTTCAACTCCTCATCGTTTCGGATGGCGAGCTGGAGATGACGGGGGATGATACGGGTCTTCTTGTTGTCACGGGCAGCGTTGCCAGCCAACTCGAGGATTTCGGCAGCGAGGTACTCAAGGACAGCAGCGAGGTACACGGGAGCACCGGCACCGACACGCTGAGCGTAGTTGCCCTTTCGGAGAAGACGGTGGACACGACCAACGGGGAACGCGAGACCAGCCTTGGAAGAACGCCTGTGGGAAAGATATGTAAGCTTCGAGATCAAAAAGGTTGAAGACGCGTCATGAATAGCTTCAAAACGCGACCAGGTTGGCGTGGCAATGTGGGAAATGGGGGAAGACTCACGATTGCGCGTTCTTGGAACCAGAGGCCTTGCCGCCAGACTTGCCGCCGCCAGTCATTTTGAAAATGGGTTGTTGTGGGTGGTGTGGTTGAAAAAAAGAAGTGAGTGAGTCTGGTGAGACTTTGCGACGGATGGATGAGTCGAAGAGCGCGGTGGTGATGACAATTGCGAGAAGTTGATGAGAGAGTCGAAGTTGGCGGGGGAGGTAGAGGTTAAGTATTTTTCGCGCGTCAGAGCTCTGATCCCAGATCACCCACGGGGCGAGCGCGCGCGACTTGGCGCTAACCGGATCAGGCGAAAATGGGCGTACCGAATAAAAATAAAAAAACAGGCACACCTGCCACGCCCACTTCCAGTGGCACGGCGAAATAATAAAACCGACCTCCTCTCCCCCAACGCGCGTGCCACCAGCCCAAAATCACCCGCCCGCGTCTTTCTGGGTATCCTCCTTCACCCCCGACCTTCCACCTCGCACGATTTTCACCTTTGTTCCTCATTTTCCACCCGCGTGCTGAAATCTCTGCTCAGAGCCATTTGTTCATTGGAGGGAGGTCGGACGTCTGAAATCATCATTCTTTTCCAGTACCCTTGGACACCCCGAGTCCTTCACTTTTTTTCTGGTTCATCTTTTCTCGCTTGTCTGAGCCAGGTTTGTTGCTCGGTCGACTCGTTTTGCGTGATTTCTTGCATGGGACATGTCCAAGGCATTTGGGCTTGCCCACTTGGTTTGATTTGAGTTGGGTCTCCAGGTTCAGTCAAACCTTTGGTCTGATTTGAGCCTTTGTTTGGTCTTGAGTCCCTTTCACTTCCATTTACTTTGGTGTTTGTAGGACACATGTGTCTTTTTGAGTCATATTCTATGAGGTTTAACACATGTTGAAGCTTTGTAGAGTCATATTTTGGCTTCAATATCCCATCTCGGACGTATATAGGACCTCATTTGACTTGAACAACCCCATTTAAGGGTCTTGTGACGTAGAAACTATGTGCATATGGTCCACAATTGAGCTCCGATGTCCCGGATCGGATCTCCAAGAGATCTCTCAGCTCCGGCAGTCAACGGCTCCGGCAGCCCTGCGAGACTCGGGCTCGGGACTCCAGACTCTGGAGAATGTGGAGAGCTCGAGACGGGACGGAGACTGACCAGCAGAGCGTCAACACCGGAGGACGAGCGGCCATCTGTCACGGCCGTGACGGGACATGCGCGGAGCATCTGAGATGGAACGGACGCGTCCCCGGGGCGCGTCGGCCTTGGGCAGGGATGGAGAGACACCAGTGGACGTACAAGCTTAGATGCTTAAGGCTGGCTCTACGATCCTCATTCATGATGTAAAAGTGACGATAGCTGCGCGAGTTTTGGCGACAGCATGGCGGCGCAACACAGGTTCTACACAACATGAAGATAGCTCTCCAAGTAAAGAGAGCATACTATGGAACTACTACAAGGCAAGAAGGTGTGATGTGTAGAAGGAAAGAAGTAAAAAGAGTGGGAGAAGATTGACCCAGTCGGCAAGCCGAGGAAGGATGATGAAGACGAAGACGAAGACGGAGATGGTTTGTCAATGGAAGAGGCCAGCAGCACGCGAGATCACGGAAGGCGGACCAGAAGCGGTGCTCCCTCAAGGATGACGAAAGGAGAAGCCAGTGGGGCAACTGCGTCTCTCTCTCACATCAGAAAAGAGGAAGAGATGCAAGTTGGCTGTCGCGCAAATCCGGCCAATCAAAAAATAGGACACTCGACCATTTTTTATTTTCCCAGCAGTCCAAGGGGAATTAAAAAAGAAAAAGAGGGGCACGCAGGCGCGACCAGCAACGCCCAGATCACCTCCACCCTGCCAACCTCTCCCGCTAGCAGGCACGCGTGCGCACGCCCCCAAGGCAATCAGTAACCCGCTTGCACCGACGCGCGCCCAGCTACAAAAACCCAACCCACCCCCCGATCTTCTTGTCTCGCCATCACTTTCCATCACCACCAGCTCTCTTCGCCCGCAACACACGCTCGCGCCTCACGCATCCAACTCAACAACACACTTCGACTTTTCAGTCTTTTTTCGATATCACATCTTTCAACATGCCTCCCAAGGCCGCCGACAAGAAGCCCGCCTCCAAGGCCCCCGCCACTGCCTCCAAGGCTCCCGAGAAGAAGGATGCCGGCAAGAAGACCGCTGCTTCTGGTGACAAGAAGAAGCGCTCCAAGACCCGCAAGGAGACTTACTCTTCTTACATCTACAAGGGTGAGTTCCAATCCCATTCGCGCCTTTTTCGCGCCACGCTCTTCCAAACGCGTCGAGCTAACTTGCATCTCTAGTCCTCAAGCAGGTCCACCCTGACACTGGTATCTCCAACCGTGCCATGTCCATCCTCAACTCGTTCGTCAACGGTATGTTTTTATTCATCTGTCGCGTCTCATCCAATTCCACTGTACTAACTTTCACTCAAGATATTTTCGAGCGCGTTGCTTCTGAGGCTTCCAAGCTGGCTGCCTACAACAAGAAGTCCACTATCTCTTCCCGAGAGATCCAGACCTCTGTCCGCCTGATCCTCCCCGGTGAGCTTGCCAAGCACGCTGTCTCTGAGGGTACCAAGGCCGTCACCAAGTACTCCTCCTCGACGAAATAAGTGGCTTGACTTGCTTGTTTGTTTTGGTCAATTGGTTTTTCACGCGTGGCATCAGGGTGTCATGACTCCGAGGTTTCATGGGCATCTGGCCCTGTTTTTAGGAGCCTCATAATGCGTTACGGATGGTTTTGTTTTTCACTGGGGGCAATGTCTTCGCACACGGGCAACGGGGTTCGCGGTTGTACAATAAACATCGAGAATAGGGTCTCGATAACATGAATTCGTGCACTTGAAAACCCCCCTTCTATTTGCATAGTGTTACAGGTGTTGTCCGATTTTTTTCAGCTCACAGCTCCAGTCCTTCCTGATGTTCGCGTATCGAATCAATATCTATCCGAGTCCAGCCTTTGACCGCTTCATTGCGTGCGTGACAGGTTGCAGAATTCCCTTGTTGTTCATAGCACCCAGCGCTGTACCGGAACTCCACCCCATCTTTTCCAGCATCGCGCGACCGCGATTTTCAACACCAAGCTCCGGCGCTGAGCCACCGACGATTTCCCCATCTTGATAAGTCGCAGCCGCAACACTTGCGCCGCCACGAATAGGAGGAAGCCGATTCGACTTTTTGCCTTTCATGTCCAATCGAGGGAAGTATCGCCGGTTGACGCGATTGATGGCTTGGTCGAAAGTCACTGTTACGTATGGGAGTGTGCGACCTGTACGATAGAGTGTTGGTCTCCGCTGGTCTCCCTTACCCGTTGACTTGGACTTGATCTTGAATTTATTGGCCAGCTCATGGATCATCTTTCGCGCATGGTTGTCCATGGGTGGTAGCGTAAGTCTAGAAAGTGGTCAGCAAACGACTCGCAGGATATCATGGACGGACTAACTGCTCGTCAGAGCCCATGAGGAACTCTCGTAGCTCTTCTGCAACCTGCTCCATGTTCATGCCATCTGGGTATTTGACACGAAGATCGTCGGGATTGGCCTTCTTTCCGAGCATCCCAAGCGCGCGCAACTCTTCTCGCTGCTTCTTACGTTCCGACTTCTTTTGTCGGTCAGTTCTCCAGGCTGCTTGGAGTTGCGCCTCCAATTCCGAGTCGGATAAATTGAAGTCGATCTGCGCCTTTGTGCCCTTGCCTTTGTGCCGTCGCAAGCTGGGTCGTTCCCAATCCATCACATCAATGTCTTCGTCAACTACCTGTCGCTTCTTGGTCTTGTCGCTGGAGGAATCCGAGTCGCTGGAAGAATCGCCAAAGTTGACGTCCTCCATGCCCAGGTCCTGGCTTAATTCTTGCCCAGCGATAAGTCTCGCCAGTGTTGCGTCGTCAATCTCACTAGGTACTTCATCGTCTTCGTCCTCATCCTCATCATCCTCCTCCGACAAATCCTCCTCTTGGTCTTCATCTGAGTCGCCTGTCTCTATCGCCTTTAACCTAGAGGGGGCGTGTTGCTGTTTGGATGTTACGACAGGTGAGTCAGACGTATCGTCTTCGGCATCGTCGGAGTCGCTTCCACCGTTGATCAGTTGTCGGAAATATTCATCGTCGCTATTTTCTTTCATGTTGGCAATATAGTCGGCGAGGATGGCATCTTCCTCCTCCTGAAGTTGTCTTCGTGCGTTCCTCTTGTCGCGCTGTTTCTGCTTCTTCTCCTTCTTAGAGAGCTTCTTGCGATTTAGTGGCTCAACAGCCAATTCGGGTGCGGGTGACGCTGGTGCTGGTGCCGACTCAGTAATGATTGTTTGCTCGACAACACGTATCTCGGTCTGCATTTGAGCCATGCTGATCTCCTCCGTCTGTTGTGGCTTTCGTGGGGCTGCGCGACCCCTGAACAGGATGATCTCCTCGCTTGAGCTACTGCTTCTCGAGGACGGTCGCTCTGGGATCTCGACTGAACCCTGCTGAACTCTGGGCTGCGACTGGTCTCCTTTCAGATCGAAGAAAAACGATGGTTCCTCTGATGTTTCATTATCGGGCTCTGCCTGGGCTTGGATGGCTTCTTCGAGTTCGTCGGGTCCGATGAAATGGTCATCATCTGAATCCTCTTCGACGTCCGCCTCGTGCCCTCCTCTCTCGCCGTGACAGTCAATCTCGTTGTCGGGGTCATCTTGCGTATCGGCTGGCATGTCTCGTTGGATACGAATTTCTGGTGACTCCGTGGTGGCTGGTTCTTCATGTTCATCGTTTTTCTTCGTCGAGCAGCACGTCAAGTAGTTTCAACGGCTCCGTTGGCCCAGCGCTGACAAATTTAACGGGTCGCATGCGCAAGTTATTCCATCTAGAGGGGTCATGCTGGGAAGTCTGTCGAGCTTCGTCTGCGAGTGTAAACCCAGCTGTGGCTTTGTCAGTAAGCTGGGCATGCCACATTCCTCAGGCCCCGTGTGTCTGCCTGGTAGTGTGTTGGGCTGGTTACCGGTGGTCTCTTCTCTGATGAAGTTCACTCGTGCTGGCGCGGGGGAGTAGTTGCCGCGTCCGCGAGATCCTCCACGACCTCCACGACCTCCTCCTCGTCCGCCTCGGGCACCCTTTGCGCCACGAGGCGTGGAGGCACCCTTCTTGTTTTTTGGCATGGCGAACTATGGTTCGATCGCCGGCATGGTGAATACTCCTCGCAGTCTATGGAGTAGGTGGCGATTTGGCTGTAGATGTAGAAGCCTCCAGCACGGAGCGTTTGTGTAAAAAGTCTCACGCAGGGGAGGTTAGCAAAAAGCTATGCTGTTGGCAACAAGAAGAGTCACCCCGCGGTGGGTATCTCAGCCTGTGACGTGCTTTGATTGGCTTTTCCAAAGGATTGTGGAGGTGTCCCAGGCGATGAGAGTCATGGAAACGTTGGTGTGCAGCAGGGGTGCTTGGTGGGGCCGGTGCTTCGGCCAAGCGGGGATCAGCAGGTGGAGACGCAGCTACGGTACGTCACTTCAGTGAGTGCGTGCATCGCTCAGGTGTAGGGTAATTGTTGAGAGCCTCCAGCTCAGGTTTGTGCACCTGATTCTTGGGTATTTAGGGGTTCAGTGGCCTTTCATACCTAATGAATAGGTTATTTGACTGTTTTACGTGCTTTCCTATGTTTTTCCCCGTCTTTGTAGGACTACGTGTTGTTTGCCTGTTTTTTGTCAACTTTGACGATGAAATCACCGGAGCTCTCTAACATCGGCTGCATAAAGCTTGACATAACCTGTCAAAAATGTACACATTTTCATAAGTACAGGCAAAGGGCAGCAAACGCGATCAAATTCACGCGTCAAATGGAAAAACAAACACAAATAATACATAAAAAAGCCATATCGACATCAGACGTGCCCCAGATCGACCAATATCATCTCCATTCCCCTCGTTTTCTCACATCGCGTCGAGTGGTCCGTGCACAAGATTCCCTTGCACCTGTTGCCTGTGGGGCTCCACCTCATCCGGAACCACCTCAGGCGGCCTTGAGGAGGGAGTCACAAGCCGCCGCTTCCCCCGCCGCCGCCGGCCCCAGCTGACTCCCCACAGCCAGACCCAAGACCCATTTGCTGCCTTTGCCAGCAGCTTCGTTATCCATCTCAAGTCGCCATCGTCTCCCTTCATTACACAACACTCTTCATACTAGGCTCCCGATCGGATCCCAGCCTACTCCAGTATCGACACCGACACTTGCAGATGCCAACTTGACACAGTCGCACAGGTTACAGCCGCCATGGAAGCCGCCATGGCCAACGTCGACCTCGGGCGCTATCGGCGTATAGTGCAGATGTTTTGGGATCCCGAACCGACCAACGATGTTGCCCACGACCAGCCCGTTTGGTGCCTCGGACACTCATACAAGCTCAGTGACAGCAAAAGCACCAAGAACGACAACCGCAGTCCCCAGACACCGCCCCCAGTGCCCAAGCCAGACGCAGAGGCTCAAGACACCAGTCGACCGCCCATCCCACCAGTTAACGCACCCGAAACCCCACCGGAATCGATATCGAGCAGCTTCTCGTCATCGCTAGCATATGATGATCCGACAAAAGACAACGGCTGGCCGCCACAATTCATGGCTGATTTCGAGTCGAGGATCTGGATGACGTATAGGTCCGAATTCGAGCCCATCCCTCGATCAACCAACCCACAAGCCACTTCCTCCCTCTCGCTATCCATGAGGTTGAAGAGCCAGTTGGGTGACCAGAGCCCCTTCTCCTCCGACAGTGGATGGGGCTGCATGATTCGATCAGGGCAGAGCTTGCTTGCCAATACCATAGCCATGATCCGTATGGGCAGAGGTAAGGAGACATGTTAGCCGTCCAGTGCCAACACCCAGCTCACTTATCACCAGACTGGCGCCGAGGACAATCACCACACGAAGAACGTCAAATCATCAAATTGTTCGCCGACCACCCCAAGGCCCCCTACTCCCTCCATAGCTTCGTCCGCCACGGTGCTAGTGCGTGTGGCAAGTACCCAGGCGAGTGGTTCGGACCGTCAGCAACTGCTCGGTGCATCCAGTAAGTTCACAGAACCAACTCAAGCTCTCTCACGGTTTACTGATTAACGTTTCACAAGAGCGCTGGCGAACTCGCACGAATCATCACTTCGAGTATACTCAACCGGCGACGGCCCCGATGTTTACGAGGACGAGTTTATGAAGATTGCAAAGCCAGAAGGAGAATCGTTTCACCCCACGCTCATTCTTGTTGGAACTCGTCTGGGAATCGACAAGATAACGCCTGTCTACTGGGAAGCCCTCATTGCATCCCTTCAAATGTCCCAGTCTGTAGGAATTGCAGGGTAAGCCACATGAATCCCCATGATATGAACTTGCCGATAACCCGTATCTAGCGGCCGCCCATCCTCATCACACTACTTTGTTGGGGCACAAGGTTTGTTTCTGTTCTACCTTGACCCCCACCATACTAGGCCCGCACTCCCCTACCACGAGAACCCAGACGACTACACCGACGAGGAGATCGCATCTTGTCATACTTCCCGACTACGTCGCATCCATGTTCGTGAGATGGACCCGAGCATGTTGATAGGATTTTTGATCCGAAGCGAGGATGACTGGCAGAATTGGAAGCGATGCGTAAAGCACGTCCAAGGCAAGTCAATTATCCACGTAGCAGATCGCAGTGCGCTCCTTGGAGGCTCTAGTGAGGGCCGGGAGGGTGCGATTGATGAGGTGGAGACGCTGAGTGATGACGATGATGCGGACACCATTCATGAGGTCTAGATTGGTTGGGTTGGTTGGCGTCTTGGTTGTGTTTGTTGCTTTGCCATTGAATCGGCGGCCGGGCTGGGAGTTATACTAGGAATAGATGAATACGAATTCGAACGAACCAGCTTATACCATTCCTAGATCCCGGGCTCTGGTTCGTGTGTACGGCTGCAGTTCATCGGGACGCAAGCAGTCATCGTTGCGGTCGTGCTTAGCCGTAGACGTGAGAACACATTTGAGGGTATTTGTTGCCAAGATTCTCAGCGCTTTTTCCTTTGGCCGCCTCCAGTTGCTGGTTTCAACGAGGCATGGCCTTCGTCTCGAATGTGTGCGAAGAGCTTCGTCCTGGAAGAGAAGGTCTCCCCGCAGACTCCGCATTTTTGCTGTGACAAGGTGTCAGCCAGTGTAAATCTAGACCGGAGTGATCTTCATACCCCTTCATCCTGCTGGGCTTGGGCGGCCGCAGCTTTCTTGGCGCGTTTGGCCTTGGCCTTTCCCATCTTCTTTCCTTGCAGGGGTTCATCAACGGAAAGGTCCTTGGCAGCAGAAGAGAGCTCTTCGTCAGGGCTATTCGCGACCTCCTGGGTTGTCTTGGAGGATGTGAGCCTCTCTTCAACCACATCTCGGGGCGCATAGTCGCCATCGTCAGAAACTTCGGCGGACTCCGCTGGGCTCGGATCTTGGTGTTTGCCCTTTGAGGGAGGTGGCCTCTTTTCGGGTAAAGTCTCTGAATTTTCCGAGTCCTCGTTCACCTTCTCTCTCGGAATGGGATCATGCTTGTCATCTTCGGCTGCCTCCGGCGCAGGCGTGGTGTCAACCTCCTCAAGCTGCAATTCGACGCCTTCCCGCTTCATTTGTCGCTTGAGCTGTTGGACAGCCTTAATGTGTTTCTTGCTCCTTTCATGCGCCTCTATCTGTTTCTCGCTCTTGAACGACTTATTGCACACCACGCATTCTAGAATCTCCACAATCTCCTCTTCTTCAGACTCGGAGAAACTCCCCTCTGCGACACCGTTGTCGGACGACCGAGATTGAGCCCACTCGGGGACTTCGTACTCAGCCATGCGTTCTTGATTTGCAGCACGCGAACGTGCGGCTTGTGCGGCGGCAGCGTTTCGTAGGGCAGCCTGGCGTTCGGCGTGGGATTGCGAGTTGGGCAGATACCGAGGATCGCGCTTCCGCACGAAGCCCACGAGAAAGTTTACAGCATCGTTGAATTCGCGAATGGCATCATCACGCATCTTCTTGTTTTCCTTTTCCATCAGGCGGCGAACACGGCGGTCGGGGGCATCAGATAGGCGATACTTGTCCTTCCAAGAGAAGGACTTGGCAGTGGAGAAGCCAGACCAAGCGCTGTAGAAGGGCTTCACGACTGTCTCGTAGTCGTCATCGGAAGAACCAAATGTTGGGTATTCTCGGATGTCGACGTCTTCGTTTTCGGCCGCCGCCTCCTCCTCAAGAGTCAAGTGTTCAAAAGTCTCCCTGCAGATTCCATAGAATCCCGTGGGTTCGTCGTCGAAGGGTACAGCGGCATTGAACTTGCGGATCAAGCTCATAATTTCCTCGGCCGAGGTAAGTCGCACATTGCGGAATGTCGCCGGGTTGCTATCTGCGCCGTCGCCGTCCTGGCCGCTCAGTATGGCATCGCGATGCGAGTCGTACCATGCTCTCTCTTGGGGGTCGGATAGGATCTCATATGCGGACTGGACTTCGGCGAAGCGGCGGGTGGCAGTCTCGACGTCGTTAAAGTTGCGATCGGGGTGAAGCTCGAGAGCCTTTCGACGGTAAGCTCGCTTGATCCTGAAGTAACATGTTAGCTAAGGCCGGCCTCGCCAACCCATAAGAAATACAAGAGGTTAGACGGGGAGAAGTACTCATCGTCGGTTGCTGAACGTTCAACGCCAAGCAGATCGTAGTAACATGTCTTTGCAACGGGAGCGGCGCCTGAATCGTCAGAGCGCTCCGAGGACTGTTGTGCCCCCATGGCTCCTTATGTAGAATATACCTAGGTGGGTGTATGTGAATTTTCTCAAGAAGCCAGATGTAAATCTAATGGGATTTGACGGTAGTTTATTCCTTAGTAGAGGTTTCTCAAGCTGCGTGACGAAGGAGGGGCATCGCGGGGTAGAATCTGGAGATTTTTATTGAAGAAATTGTTGTGCAGGCTACGGTTGTTCCCCGCAGGATCCAACTCCGCTCTTGCTTGGCGACACATGTTTCTAGAAGGACATGTTAATTAACTGACAGATCAGTAAGCTTATTCGTTGGACTTAAGTGGACATTTGCCGGATGATTCAGGCCTGCTTCCAGTTACTCATATCGACTCATCAGGTATGACTAACCCGGTTGCAGGCATTCCCACACGAAGCACTCGCGCCACAGAGGAGTCGACTAACACAATGCGGATTCACAACAGATATCTACACATGGATATTTGCGCATTATCGTTTTGTGTTCCATGCAAGATGCTCGGTGGTCGAGTACCCATCAAAGCTCTAGCGTTACATGGTCCCTGCCAATTAAGGGACGCATTGCGCACACGAGGTTGAGAGGAACGGAAGGGCTGCAAGGTTGATCGACGAGCTAGACAGAGCACGGACTACCTAGGTAATTCAGACACCCAGACCAAGGAAAGAATGGCAGATTGTATGTACATGAGCGATAGCATTGTCGGACCATAGAGGAATGAATAATTTAGAGTATAATTTATTTGTATATATTTTTTACTTATTTCTTTTTACTCTAAATTCTTCATATAAACTTCATTTTATCATCATAAACTTGACCTATATACTCTAATTTCGCGGATTGAACAGTTGTGTTAGTGAAGTGTGCCATTTTTTGCTTGGACCACGAGCCAGAGCCGTCGCTGATAATCTCCTCTGTCTTTAGCATCATCACTTTGATGAGACTCGGCCCTCTCCTCTCCCCCCTTGACCTCATCTGGCTGATGAACCATGGACGGGAGGTATCTTAGAACCGTGTTGAACCAATCACCAGGTCTCGAACCAAGGCAAGCAGCCCAAAGACCCCATCGAACGACCTGGGTCTCGGCGTCGCCTTTGGCCTCGGTCAACGAAAATGGTCGGCAACCTTCTCGAACGGTCGAACCATCTGATTCATGTCCTGGTTGACGCCTCTACCGTCGCCGGCACGAGATTGCCGAGAGCCCACTCAGGCTACTAGCCTCCCATTAATCCCTACCCGTTCCTCGCCGTTCCCACTGCGAGAAAGAGGTCATTCGCTAAAATCGGTACCAACCTTTGTCTGGGCATGTCTGAATCCAGCCAAGTACCCTCGTCGACATCGATATTTTCCATCCACGAGACCACTCTTGCAACAAACCCATTCACACGGCGCATTTTCGTCACTGAGCTGTTCCTCTTCTTTTTCTTTTCGTGCCCCCCTTCTGAGTGATATATCACTTTTGCTTTTTGCCTTTCACTGTTCTTTAAGTCTTGCTTCTAGCGTCACGGTCCCCTTCTTCTATTCTTGTTCTTTTTGCCACCAAGTCCCCAATATCGCAACTGGTCGCGTGCTCCTCATGCAAGCACCCTAGCATTTTGGCCCTACTGTACCAGCAACGTCAACACGATGAAGTTTGCTCACGACTTTAAGGAAATCCTGCGGACTCAGGGTATGTTTCGCTATTTGGGTTGATCCTTTGACAGTTACCGCTCAGTTCTTTGTCCCTGCTTTTTCAGCGCACAACTCAAGCGACGTTCACCCACTCGTGCGACAGCTCCAAACTGACTGATCTGATGCAGATTTTCCACCTCATTGGGTCGACAATGCCATCCCCTACAGCCAGCTCAAGAAATGTCTCAAAAAGGTCGCGCGAGAGCTGCACGAATTGGGTCTTGATCCAGAGACACTGCGCGAACTTCTCAAACCCGACACAACATCTCCCGTGGCTCTGAAGTATAAGCTCAACGGTAGGCCTATTCCCGCAACCTTATGCATTTCGTGCCTCCAGCAGGTGCAACGGTTGTGCATCGGAAACTGATTGCGCATAGGCGGCTCCGACTCTCATCTCCGCCCCAAGCTCACTGTCCAGCTCCATCTTCAAGATGGCGTGCCAGTCGATGCTTCGCTAGCACCAAACTCGCGGGAGTTCCTCAACAAGATCGCCGCAAATCTTCCCAAGGGCGCGCGACCACACGTCGAATCAGAGACGAAATCCGACACCGAGTCCGTGACGAGCCTACCCAAGTCCGAAAACTCTGATACTCTGGTTGAGGCCAGCCCTCCGTCTGTTGCAGGGACCGTCGATAAGCTCGCCGACGACACAGCCGAGAGACTCGCCATCTCCCCCACCGACAAACCTGCTGATGAGATCGCTGAGAAGCCCACCACTAAGATCGCTCTGGAATCCTCTGTTGAACCCACGACCGAAATCTCGAGCGGCGCACAGGCCCAAACTCCGTCATCGGACTCAACTGCTCCCCCAACTGAGAAAGATGATGGAACCTACGAAATCATTGAGGTTCCTCTTGTTTTCGATGCTGAGTTTTTCGATATGTTGCAGAGCGATGTGACGAATCTTGACGCCCTGCAAGCCGAGGAAGAGAAGAATATGACATCCGAGATCGTCGCCCTCGGCAAGGAAGTCGAGCAAGTCGCAAAGCCTAGACGGTTCTCTAAGACTGACCTCGCACGATGGCGTCAAATCTTCGAGCTCTACCTGGATGCGGAGATCTTCTTTGCCACGCACGAGCAGGACCACGGTTCCCGAACCAGCCAGGTAGCCCTGAAGCAGCTGCAGTGGTTCCAGAATCAGGTTGAAAAGGAGGGAATTGCCAAAGGTTTCAAACTCGCAGAGAGTCAAGCGGCCTATACGCGCTTCATCAACCTGAACGCTTCCCTCCTCAAGAACTTGCAATTCCAGGAGCTCAACAAGACTGCCGTGGCCAAGATTCTCAAGAGTCAGTTGGACCCTCTCCCTCTAATACCATGCACAACACTGACCTTGTTTCAGAGTTTGATAAACGTACGGCTCTGGGCGTATCGAGGAAGTTCCCTACTGCAGTACACTCCGACAAGCTTCTGGCAGGCAGCATTTCCAAGGATGTCTGCGCAAAGATGTCTCAAGAGCTCGTCTCTGTGGTCCCTCAGCTGAACGATTACCTCTGCCCCGTATGCTTTTCCGTTGCATACATGCCTATCCGCCTTGACTGCCAACACGTTTTTTGCATTCGCTGCATCATCAAGATCCAGCGTCGAAAGGAGAGGCACTGCCCACTATGCAGAGCCGATGTGGTCCTGAAAGCTTCCGCTGACCACCTTGACTTCGAGCTTCAAAAGTACATGAAGAAGTACTTCTCCAAGGAAGTCAAGGAGAAGCAGCGAGCTAACGAGATCGAACGTGGAATTGAGGACTACGGGCCTGGTTACGTTCACCAGGAATGCACCATAATGTGAGGTGCCAAGGGTGTGTCACGACTCACCCTATGACACTATGATTGTCATCATTCATGATAGCGTTTAGCGGTTGGAATTAATTCGATTGACAAAGGTAAAACTAATCACGGTAGCACAACATATATACGTAAGTCATGGATCTTTTTGCTTTTTATCCCAACCTCCCAGTTGTCACATCGGACTGACATGAACTTAGATCCCGGCATAGACAACTAAGATTGCATAACAATCTATAATTCAGTAATTTGGGTAATATAAACAGATGGCGTTATGCGAGGAGAACAGAACCTTCATCTACTTCCATCATGAGCCCGAGACTGGGACAGCCTCAGCCGCTTTCAGGGCACCCAAGAAGATATTCTCAAGTTCTACCGTCTCCTCTAGACCGACGCTGACGCGGACGAGATCGGGATCGACACCAAACTGCGCAGCCCAGTCCAGCTCTTGGTAATGAGCGAGCAGCGCGTACGGCGAGCAGAGCGTAAAGTTGGTTCCCAAGCTGGGTCCTTTGGCAAGGGGCAGGGCGTCAAAGAAGGCCTGGGCCTGGGCCTTGTGGTGGAATACGATAGAGAGCAAACCGCCGTAACCCCCGTTGGGAAGGCGGACGGCCTCGTAGTGAGGCTTCGACTCGTTATACTTGGGATAATAGATGCTCTTTACGACGGGCTGCGTTCGTAGCACCTCGCAGATAGCTTCTGAATTGGCGTTGGTGCGCTCTACGCGCGACTCAAAGTCTCGGCTGTTCCTCTCCATGAAGATGACGTCCTCGGGCCAGTATGTGTCCTCGTAGTCCTGCTCCATGGCCGTCTTGAGGGCGCGATAGTACTTGCTCTCTGGGTTGAGGATGGCGCTTCCACCCATGACGTTCGAGTCTCCAGAGAAGATCTTTGTAAGACTGCTGACAACGATATCGGCGACAGGCAAGACGTTGATGTTTGCAAACGTGCCTATCGTTTCGTCGATCACGACAGCAAAGTCGTACTCGTTAGCGAGCTTCCGGATCCGCGCAAGGTCCGGACACGTAAGGAGGGGGTTTCCGGGGAACTCGCAAAAGAGGCCGAGGAAGCGCTCTCCGTTCTTCAACCTGGTCTCGAGATCGTCTAGGTCTGCAGCAGAAGCGTGTCCGTAAAAGAGACAACCGGGGCCGAACTTTTCCAAGATCTTGAGGGTGTCGACGTAGGGGAAGCCAAAGTTGATGCTCTTAGCCGGCTCTCTCGCTTTAAGCAATGCGCGGTGGGCGTTAAAGATTGCGTTCATGCCGGCAGGGTACAGATAGACATCGGCCTCCTCGAGGGTCTTGATGCCGCGGGTGTTGTCCGTCATGGCTGGCAGGGGGCCGTTGTGGATGTCAATATCGTGAGCCATGGCACCAGCGATGCGCCTGCGGATGGCCGACTTGGCGCGTTCAACCATAGAAAGCTCGAGGTTCCTGCCGAAACGTTCCTCGAGAAAGCGTGAGCTCTCCAGAGACTCGACGGGAGCTGGAGGAGAGGGTGGCTTGGGGATATGCGATACGACACCGTCGATAGAGCCAGGGCGCTGGTAGCGCTTAGGACCGCGGAAAGGCCTGCTCACAGTCTCAGGAGGAGTCTGCGAAGCCGCAACTGGGATCAAGAGTTCATCCTGGAAGAGCCTGTGGCAGAACTCGGCACGTCTGCTAGAGGTGCCATCACCAGTGTGCTGCCAATACTGCTTGGCAATAGGAAACGCCTCTTCAGGGTAGAGGACGGCCGACATAGTGGAAGATAACTTCTTCAACTGAGGAGAAAGCTCCTTGGATCTGTCCAGAGTAAAGTCAATGGTGTCAACCTGGCGCGCAATCTCAGGGGAGGCACGTTGGCAGATGAATTCGAGACAGCGCTTTGCTACTCTAGGCGTGGGGAAGAGCATTGCCTGCTGACCAGGTCGGCCATGGCGAGCGACAATGTCCTTTGCAAAGGCTTGAATACCCCTATGGACGAAGAAGCTATATTGAACAACGGTGTAAGTCAATGGCCAGAGGTCGACTTGGGGGTGAGTCAGGAGATTTCCTCACCGAGGGTAGCCTGTTGTCATGCGGCCAACAACCCATTCTTCACCTTCCTCATATCCGACGTTGGCCTTCCAAGTAGGTAGGGAGACGCTCACGGCCTACACGTATCAAGTCAGCCCAACTATAATGAAATATGCACGTTGAGCACGTCTTGCTGAACTCACATGCGCCGTGTCGGGAGGAATAGACTCGCCGAGTTCAATCACAGGCATGGCGAAGAATTTCTACACAAAAAGTCGTCTAAGATCTGAAATAGCGATATATCTCACTCAAGACTTGTGCTGTAGAAAATGTTACACTGGACGTTGGGATAGAGTGCGAGTTGAATGCGGCGAATCGACTTTTTTTTGCTTCTCACGATTTAAGGCGGCGCCGTTGTGGTAGGGATGTGGAAAAAGTGGCCGAGAATCGGAGTGTGTGTGAGTCTTGCAGTAGTATCGAGGTACAGCAGTAGTGACAAAAGAGGCTACGGTAAAAGGCTTGTTTGTGGGCGAGCCATCCACTTTAGCTTCTAGGCGGGACAAGCGCTCTTGTAGAGAAGCGGAGATGCCTTGGTTTAGTAATTCTGACCCTGCCTGTCTCTTTTGCCTCCTTGCTCTCTGATGCTCTCCCCATTCATCGAGGGATTTATCCGTGGGAAAAATACGCTTCATCGGTGACCAATTTGTGGAGGAGGGGTGGGATCTCCTTGGGTACGTGGACTTATGAGATGCTATCGACTAATTAGCATGTACTATGCGACGCCGTCCACATTGACCCCCACATCCAACACCAACGATGTTGGATCAGGGCGGTGTTGAGTGTCACGGAGTGGGTTGCATCTTGCAGACGATGCGGGACAGGGCAGGGCAGGCATGCGTACGGGGGACGGGGACGGTTGCTGACACGGCAATGGGCCGCCGGACTGGCACTTGTGCGTGTCTCTTCTGTATATCATCATGCTGCTGCTGCTATTGCTGCTGCTGCTGAGCGCACTGTCTCTGATATGTATCTGCTGATCTGATAGATCTCTCTCTCTCTTGAGCGTGTGCGTGCGTCTTTGTTGTATCCAGTCTTCTCAAAGCTGCAGCTCGTTCAAATCATCCTGGTCTAGAAACGACAGAATAGCCAACCACATGTCCTTCCTTCATCTAACCAACAAATGGAATGCTGCAATGAATGCCATGACGCCGTAGATGATGATGGAGTTCCCAAACGCCTCCTAGAAAAACTCAAGTAAAAAAAAAAAATTGCAATAGAGATGGAATCCAAGCCTCCTTCGTTATGAAAGCCATTACAATTCCCATGTCGGCATCATAACCAAAATGTTATCAGTCTCGACTCATCTCGTGCTGTTGAACCAACCTCGTCCCATGCCAGTCATATGCTCCACACTCTATCCATCTTTCAAACTCATAATATCTGTCGTCTAACCGTTTCTCATGTCTAATGCTCGTCGTCGTCAATCTTCCATTCATCGTACTTTGCGGCGTCGGCTCATCTTGCTTCCGATGCAGCTGATGCTGTCACTCGGAGCAACGCTGACAACGTCGTCTTCCCATGCTGCATGGCTGCTACCTACACCGCTCATGGGGAGAGCAATGTCCTTGGCGGACATGTAGCTCTGGGACTTGCTTGAATAGCCCGTATTAGGGTATTCGCGCCCCGTGGCCATTCGGGGCACACTGAATTTGGTGGCAGCCCGACTCCTCGGCATGATATCTGGAATCTCAGGAATATCAGGGATCTCGGGAACCTCAGGGACTTCAGGAACTTCGTAAACCTTGTGGGATCGTGGTACCTCATCGGCGAGAGGATATCGTGAATGTTCATGAATAATACGACCTCGTGGTGCTTGGTAAGGGTCAGGAGCTCTAGGTGTCGTGTAGTCGGGAGCTCGTGGCATGGGCCGGTCAAAAGGTCGTGGCACTTCAGGCACTTCCGGGACTTCGGGTGCCTCGGGAATCTCCGTCTCGACCTCGGGTCGATGACCTCGTCGAGGCGCTCGTGAGGATGGGCGTGACCGGGCAGAGACATAGCTGCGCTCGTCGTCATAAGTCGCTCGACGGGAGCGTGAGTGCGACGGCTTGGGCGCGCCGCTGTGACGAGACCCCGCATGGCTGCGGTGATCATCAGCCAGCACGACCGACTTGCGGCTGGTGGGCGCTTCGCTGCGGCTGCGGACGCTGCGCGCCTTTTCTGTCACGGGGGGTCTTGAGGATCGACGAGTTCGCGTCTCAAAGCCATCATCAGGGGGAGGTCGTGATGACCGTCGGCTTCGAGTGTCAAAGCCATCTTCGGGGGGAGGTCGTGACGCATGTCGGCTCCGTCTATCAAATCCATCGTCATGAGGAGCTCTGGATGAACGACGAGTGCGCCTCTCATAAACCTCGTCAACCTCTTCGACTTCGGGATGCCTCGATGTGTGTCGGCTGCGCGTCTCATATTCCTCATCATCTGGAGCCCGGCTTGGGGACCGGACTCGAGAATGAGCAACACTCCTGGCAGTACTTTTTGCCGCAGTGCTCTTCGCAGCAGTGCTCTTCGCGGCGGTGCTCCTGGCGGTGCTCTTGGCGGTACTCTTAGCGACGCTTCGGGCTCTGCTCCTGCTCCTGGCGCGGGAAGGCTCGGCCCAAGGATTTTTCTTCATGAGGATATTCTGTCAGATACTGCACGGGAGGGGGTCGCTCGTCTTCGGACTCCTCGCTGCTCTCGTCTTCGATGTAACCAAGCCTCCTCGGTGGATAATCATCCGGATGAGACATCTTTCGGTGTACATATTCCTCTTTATACATGGGTTGCCGGAACGGGTATCCGTCTGGGTATGGCATGCCCTCGTAGGCGCTGGCTGCCCGGGATGGGAGGGCCTTCTGAGGGTAATCGCCGCCACGAAGAGACGTCCTTGGAGGATAGTCGCCGTAGACCGTTCGGCGTTCTTCCTGATGCATTTGGTGAACCGATGGCGCCTTTTCGGGAAAAGTAGAACGGCGTGGCAGATTGGGAGGCTCGAAATCCTGTCGGGGTTTGCGTTCTCGTTCCTTGGCCGCGTTGCTCACAAAGCCGTAAGTAAGGGCTGCACCCGCAGCGACGCCCAGGAGGGCACCGACAACAGTAGTGGTACTAAGGCCGTTGTTGTTGGAGCTCTGACGAGGGGAAACTGACACGGGGTCCGTCTCGTCACGGTCAGCAGCTCGTTGAGTCATCTCGGCAGCAGTGACAGTGTTGGGGCTGTGTTTGGAAGGTGACTGGCGAGGCTGGAAGGGCGATTGATTGTTAGAGATGGAAGACGAGGAAGAACGGGCCTCCGTGATGGCATGGGAATGGGACTTGGAGCGAGTTCGAGTGTAGGTGCTTTTCGTATGAGTATAGGTGCTTTGCGAATGAGAGTAATGTGTGGATCCGTTGTAGGTCCATTCGAGAACACGGCCAAAGTGATCGCGAGGGGACATGGGTTGCATGTAGACGACCTGGATGGTGTTGCCGTCAAGGTCGCGAACAGTTGCTCGTCTTGGGGTCTCACCGCCGTCGAGGCCCAAGCGAGGCTTCAGGCCGGGATTGCCAGGATAGGCTCGGTCATCGTTGTTTTCGATGTACAGCCACGGTTCTGCGGTGAGAGCAGCGTCGTGGAATTCGACTACTGCAGCCGGGGACGGGGCGGCGAGGACCAATGTCGAGAGCTTGACAGGCTCAAAAGGATGGGTAACCTCGCGGATCTGCAGCACTGGCTGGCCGCCCTGTTGTTCGTCACCACGTCCGTCGGTTAGGGCTTTGCGCTGTTTGCTTCCAGACTTGGCGTTTCCGCTTGGGATTCCGTAGGTGATGGTTCCAATCGACGAAGTCTGTTCGCGGTCGGCGGCCAGGAAGCGAAGACCAAGGGTTCCGAGGATGGCCGAGTAGAAGGACGATGACGATGCCAGGTGTGACACCTCAACAAAAGGTAGTGTCATGATCTCTTAAAGAGTTCGTAAAACAGCCAGGACTCGATCGGCTGCCTGCTTTCAGGTATCCGCTCGGGTGCCTTGGCCGGATGGGATTTGATGGAACCTTGAAAGGCTTTGAAAGTCGAAGGAAAAAAATGATGGACTGCTCCTGCTTGACTGGCTGAACAGGGAGGGGGCCTGGTGGGGAGACAGAATATCGGTCAAGGCAGGGCTGAAGGAAGATGAGTAACAGACAACAAAAAGAGAAGAAACGGAGGACCGGAGAGTCGGAAAAAAAAAAGGCAGATTAGAAAATTGGCAAAGTACAAGGAAATATCCGTAATAAGAATGAGGCAAATAGGTGCTAAGTAGACCGGAGAGTCAGGAGAAGAAAGTGGCCGGGCGAAGTGGCGGAGTAGGCGAGAGAAGGCGGTCGAGAATGAGAGGGTAGGGATTGAGAGGCGAGATGCGAGAATCAAGCTGTCCCCAATCGGTGCCCCGAGGTGAATGACTTGGCAACTGACGCGGTAGGCCGTGAAGGGAACCAAAAATAAGGATGGATCCGTAATTCAGGGCTTGCCTTGGGCAAATGCTGAGCTGTCCGTCGTTCGCTTGTCTGTCGGGCAATTGTTATGACTCCTTTGACACCCAACCTGACTGAGATTGGATTGATCAAGGGTGCAAGATGCTGAAAAGGGAGACGAGGGTCCGCAGTATCGATCGACCAGTCCCCGAGTTTGTCCAGAAATTCTTGTCGTTCCGGGTGTATATGTAGGAGAGAAGTGCAAAGGGCCTTAGGTGCCTGGTGTATGCGCCAGGTTGCGGACGATTGTATGTTAGATGCCCTTAGTGTAGGTCCAGAGGTCAGAATGGATAGATATGCCTGGGGTATCTAGTCCGTGTGTTCGTCTCTGCGTAGTTTGTGAGTGACGAGGATTGGATGTTTGTCGCTGTGAGATGATATAAGCAATTGACGGAGCAATTGCTCGGGGGGAGCTGTGGTCTAGAGACTCTAGAGACTCTGTAAAGAGGAGAGAAAAGTCGGGGGGAGACGGGAGAGGGAGAAAGGTTGGGGGAAGAGTGAGAGAAGAACCGAGAGACAGAGGGTGTCGTGAGGACGGGACCTAGGGCGGGCTACGTGCTCTTGGCCACTCCCACTGATCACTGAGCTTCTGCTGATGTACCCAACTAATGCTAGGTCGCTGTAACTGCCGCTGCCAGACGGTGTTGGAGCTGGAGCTGATGCGATCCAATGCGTGCGTGTCTCAGCCAGCCCTCCCGCCGCGTCTCATAACGTCCCCATTCTGCATCTCTTGTGACTGTGGCTCTGTGACTCGTTGACATCTGACCCTCTCGCGCTCTACCGGATCCATCCATAGAGGGGCCAGAAAGAGGTATCCGGTATAGCCCCCTGGCGTGAGCGTGGGCCTTGCATCACATCGCATCACATCACGCTGGAGGGTAGGTACCTGGAGACGAGTGCGTGGCTAGCCCCGAGCAAGAACCAGGAAATAGGGCTTTGTGCACTGCAAACACGCACCGAAACCCTCTGGAATTGTGCACTTGTGCAATCTTGACTGGTACCTGAGGGCCTTGGGCTCAGTGTGGGTGGGTATGTACCTTGAGTTAACAGCCCGCTCGCTAGCCCCGCGCCATCCGGCAGCACCCGCCCATGATCACCCCTGAACCCTTCAGGTCTTGTATCCTGGCAGGCATTTGCTTCCCTGTTTGCTCCTCGAGTTGTTTCCTGATTGCTCTTTTCTAGATTTGAGAAGCAGAGAGCTGTGCATCAATCATGATACACTGCAAAAATAGATGAAATCTCATGTACAGCGTCTAAGAGCGACTTGTCCCGACTCGGTACCTGCAGCTGGAGGGGGCATCGTGCCATGAGAGGGTGGTTGGGTGGGCGGCCAAAGGCATTGGACCAGACCATGGGATGGATGGATGGACGGAGGATGGACAGACGGATTCGGATGATCCAGAGCTCCAAAACCCTCCAACCTGCCATGGCCTAGAATTCCCTCACATCTGATAAAACCGCCTCCGCGATACAACTCTGCCTTGTCTCTTCTCGTGATCATGCAGCCAGACTACTCCAGAGTCATGGCCCTGATACCGTTCCCCTCTCATACCCCTCTTTCTGCCCCTCCTTTTGCTCACATTCCGATCATGACGAGGAGGAGGACCGCATGCCCGCGGCCAGATCAAGCCAGCACTAACCACCTCCCTACCTAATGTCTAGCCCTGCTGCATTTGGGAGGATATGATATGCTATACACAGTACGTACTCGACAGCACAAGATGGTGTACTATGTACGATCATCGGAGAATAGCTCGTGCGAACTGATCCAATGACTCTCGGTCGTCGATGCGTGACCACGTCGAGCACAACGGCTGGACTGACGGCCGCCCGGCTCGCTCCACCGGGCATCCACCGGGGCCTCCACCCCCGGCCTGTACCGGCCGACCCCGGGCTCGGCTACCTTATCAACTCTCACATTGGATAGGATAAGGCCTCTCTGCGCTTGACCTGGCCCATTAGAGCAGCTTTCTCGACAAGAGGACAAGAGCCACCTCAGGGAATGCCATCGCGCAACAGACACGACGCGTCTAGGGTCGTTGGGCCTGCCGGCCACATCGTAAAAATCCAGACCAGACATGGCCTCCTCTCCAGCCTCCTCTGCTCGCTTCATTCACTAGCCCCTTCTTCTCTTCATCGAATGAGGATCGAATTCTCTGTTCTTCATACCTCACACTCGCGTGGGGGTATCTTATTCGATGACCATCCTGTAAGAGTTGGATATGCGAACGTCGCGAGACCCAGTAAGCGTCGAATCCCAAGATCCACTATCGACAGACTGGACGAGAGAGCCCAAGGCCCTAAGCAAGCCTGTCGTGGCAGGAGTATTACGATTTTTCTTTCTTCTTTTGGCTACAAACAAGGCAGACCAGACCTCGGCATCGTCAGTATCACGGCATAACCCTTGAGCTCGAAGCCCTGTGTCCATGTCTCATGCGTCCATCACTTCATCCCCTCCCACACTCTCACCCCAAAGGTCGGCGCGCCCACGCGACCATTGTGCGGGGCGTCTTGGTGCTACACCAGCCGTTTTGGGACTGCCGCGTATTCGCGGCTGCAGCGGACTTCACTTGGCTGGCCTCATAGCCTCGACTTTGGTTCATATTGATATGCGTTTGTGTAACATGGAAGTGTGCACTTCATTACTACTTGAGTAGTACTTTCAGATGGTATATTGCCTCCTCCATCAGATGACTTTTGCCCTTCAACTGTCTTGCATCTTGTCTGCCCTTCCGTCACGGGCTCGCGGAGTACCAATCATCCATGACTGTAAATCAAGCCGAATCATGAACGCGCCTCACGTGTTAGACCACCGCCATCCGCCACAACCCCAGCTCTCAACGCGTGCCCGTCCCCGCATCTGAAAGTCTAGATAGGCGATGTAGACTTCCAGGTGCCTTGTCCATCGAAATGCTGTGTGGTTAGATCGTGCAAGTACCCAGGTCTAGCAGCTCAGATCTTCATCCAGACAAAACAAGCATCATGCAGAAGGGGAGGAAAAAACAGCGCAGACATGCAAAGAAACAGTGCAAAAAGGACAAAGGGAAGGAATGGGCCAGGTTGAAATGACCCATCAAGACGACATTCACGTCTTGGACCCGTTGTTGAACGCCCCATGTTTTGGTTGCAAAAACAAGCGACAGCGAACACCCCAGGCATTCCAAGTCAGCGCCCTGCCGTCCCGCCCCAGCGACGATGTTGTATCGCCGCAGGGCGAGTCGACATTTGGCGTCTATCGCAGCATACGGCCCCCAGGCCGTCTCATTCGCAGTTCGCTCTTACATGATGTCCCAGACATCCTCAGCCGCGTGGCAGAACTTGCTGCAGGCCACACTGGCAGACAGAGAGTAGTTGCTGATGGAGATCTTCTCATCCACAAGAGAGTCGGCGAAGTTGTCCTCACCCTTGGCCATGGCGCCCACAAACACGCAGATGCTCTCCTTGGGGCCAACGCTCTCGACGTACTCACGGACTCGCACAAGCTCCGAGTCGAAGCTCAGCGTCACCTTGCGGCAGTTGGGGGGAAGGTGATCGGTGATTGGGTTCTGGATCACACGCAACAGTTTCTCGTTGGAGTTGGTGGAGCGGATGGACAGCCGGTGAAGAAGCTGCACCATGAGACCAGCGAATCGCTTGAAGGTTCGGGGGATACGGACTGAGGGCGAAACCTCGATCAGCACGCCCTTGGCAGTGTGGATGTAGATCTGGAGCTTTCCAGCCTTGTTGATGGGCGAGTCGAGCAGGGTCAGCAAACACTAAGAAAAGGTCAGCATGTTGGATGCCGACTCAGGAAGCCAGAGTTGAAACCTGGTGGGTGATATCGGGTCGGGCATCACTGATATCCCGATTCATCTTGCGCATGACACCGATGTGCTCGTCGCTGTTGAGCAACGAGTACTTGTCCTCGCGGTGCATGCCATTGCGGCCGGTGCCGCCGTGCGACGCCTTGTACGTCTCCAGACTGGCATTGGACAGGACGACGATGAGACGCTGGGAGTCTTTGTCGGTGGGAGGGATAGGTGTGTTCTGTTCCGCAACTAGTTGGGGGAGCGCAGGAGGAGGAAGAGATTGCGTTCCTGGTGATCACATATCAGCGGTGGACTTTCAACCAAGCGGTGTGTTGAGTATTTACTAGGCCGCTTCACTCCAGTTCGACGCTCGGGAGAAGACATGTTGGTTGAGAGGTATGACGGTGAGTTGGGAGGTAGGATGGATAATGGTTTGGCCGAAGATGACTCAAGAAGTGTTAGCGGGAGAGACTGAGACAAGACGACGAGGTGGCGAGGTCCAGCAAATATATAGTCGGAGCAAGTGTGGAAGAGAGGAAGGAAGACTAGGAAGAGAGGAAAATCGACGCAGAGGGAGGAGGCGGGAGAGTACCTATGAATCGATTTTGTTGAACCCTTGACAAAATCTTACCTGCTAAGAGGAAAGGAACCCCACACCAATTGCGCCTAGAGTTGGCGCTCCAAGCCTCCGGATCGCCGGCTGCCGGCGGTTTACTCTCCGAATGGTGGGGGGCACGTGCCTCAAGTCTGACTACGGGCTTAGAAGATGAGTAGAATAACGAATTGAGAGTCTTGGGAGGCTCGATTTGTTGTAATTATGGAAATATAGTTCAGACAGTCTGAGTGAGAACAGCCATGGTTAAAAATTGTGTGTGCGGTCGCAATATCCTTGGGGCAATTTGATCCCTTGTTCCTAGCACGTGTGAACTGCTGAGGTCTCGTGAGAGCCTTGCCCAATCACATCTGTGCTCTCAACCTGAAGATGTTGTGTTACATAAGCGCTATCATCCGCACAGCCTCGAAGCTTATTGGCTGCCAAATTTTTAGAACAGCCTTCCAATCCTGGTGTGAGCTATCCAAACGACATCTCGCTCTGGAGACCAGCAATTGAGGAATTGGCTACACCTCTCGCCCTCGAAAATATTGACTCGACATATATTCGATATACGGGTCCCTCAAGCCATGTCTTCTCAAGTCGCCAAGGCCGCGCGCCGCGTGACGCATGAGCTTCACGGCGTCGTCGTTTCGGCTGGTCTCATGGAAAAGACTGTCAAGGTCCGAGTTGGAGGTCAGAAGTGGAACAAGATTGTGAACAAGGTGAGCTTTCTTGCCTACCATTTATAGCTTTTGTACGTCTAAGTGATGTTTTGCTGACCATCCTCCTCAGTGGTTTGCCGACCCCAAGCACTACCTCGTCCACGACCCCAACTCCTCTCTCCGAACCGGCGATGTTGTCGCTATTGTCCCCGGCTGGCCGACCTCCCAACATAAGCGCCATGTCATCAAGCACATTATTGCTCCCTACGGTACCCCCATTGAGGAGCGTCCACCAGTGCCAACTCTGGAGGAAAGGATAGCGGAGCGTGAGGCTAAGAAGGCCGCCAAGGACGAGCGTAGGGTAGCTAGGAAACAAGCCGAGGAGGATAAGCGACAAGAGGAGAAGAGATTGGAACTTGAGAAGAAGGAGGCTAAGCGCAAGGCTTGGGAAGAGGCCCAGCAAAAACGCAATCCTCAGACTTCAGCGAGCGATGTCGACTAAATAATCGAAACGCTGAGGTTGCGAGCCACGTCGGGATATCGAAACTCGGCCTGGTGAGGGAAATGTATAACTTAGCCATGGCTGCGGGTATGAGATCAGAGCCAGGATGGGAGTAGCGGGCGAAATATCACGCCCTGTACGATAAATGACATTGGATGAGGAGTGGTCATGCGACGGAGAGCCGTTTTTAAAACAAGTGTACCATATAAAAATGACATAGTAGACATTCAGCCTGATCAGAACACTAACGCCCATATCCTTCGGCCGTGACGCGCACATCGTGGAATCCAACGTTGCCCACGATTTCGCCATTCTCATGCGAGCGTGGTCTATCCACACGTCTAAGATACAAGTTGTATACAAGACCGGAAAGCAATTCACCCTCCCCGTTCTCCAAACTCTCTTGCCCAATCTTCATACTCTTTTAATCCAGCCTTACTAACGCTGGGGCGGATTGTCGATAAACTCGCCTCAAAATCGATCAGCTGTATTGGCCGAATCTCATCCATCGTCATGTGCAATAATGCCTCTCCCAAAGATCGTAGAGGTCCCATCGCTGCGTCTTTGGCTAGTGCGGTGATGTCTGAGCCTGAGAAGCCTGCGAGTCACCGAGTGTTAGCTAGCATTCAGCTGTGTCGAGAATGATCTACTTACCATCTGTCAAATCTACTAGTCTGAGGATATCCTCATTCGACAAGTCATGCTTTTGTTCACCCAATAGCGTTCGGAGTTGTGTCTCGCGAGTCGTTGGCTCAGGGAGTGGGATGTACTGGCGTCTAACAAATCGCCTTCGAGCTGCTTCGTCAATAGCCCAGGGCAGGTTGGTTGCAGCCAGCACCAAAACCCGGTTGGCATCACCTTTCTCCTTTTCTTTGTCGCTGGTTTCTCTGCCTGCCGCTGCTCGCTGTAGGTCGCTCCACTGGATGAGAAACTCAGTCTTAATTCTCGTAGTGGCCTCATGCTCCCCAGACCCTGTTCGTTGAGACAAGAGTGAGTCGATCTCGTCGACGAAGATGATGCTGGGCGCTAAGGTCCGAGCGAGCCCGAAGAGAGCTCTCACAAGCTTTTCAGACTCTCCCAGATATTTGCTCGTCAGACTGCTAGCGGAAATCGAGAAGAATGTCGATTTGGACTCTGTTGCAACAGCTCTGGCAAGCATCGTCTTTCCCGTCCCTGGTGGTCCGAACAGCAACATGCCTCTTGCCGGTTCTCGGAGTCCCATGAAAAGATCCGGCCTCAAGAAAGGATATACAACTGTCTCGCGAAGAGCGTTTTTCGCTATCTCCAGGCCCGCCACATCGCTCCAATGGACCTCATCTCCTTGTACAACGATGTCGTTGAGAATTTGTTTGGCAGCGTCCTCGTCAACGCCAGGAGGGAGATTCTTCAAAAATCTTTGCCTTCTTCTTTTTCCACTCGGTCATCTCGTCGGAGGTCTTGTCGGATTGAGACCCATCTGAGGAGCCCTCTTGAGTATCCGTCTCAGTGGCTGTCTCTTTTGCCTTCGCTCGCCGTGACCTGGAGACGGATCGACCTGTTTCATCCGCCGATGCGCTCGAGGTCGAGACATGCCGGATTTTCCGCTCACGTCGCCTTGATCGTTCTCGTTTCTCTGGAGTTGGTTTTGGCGGTTTCAAAGCCCTCCCGGATCTCTTTGGTGCCGGACTTCTACTCGGATATGCATCCGAGACACTCCTCCTCCCCGATGTCTCTCCGGAATCGTCAGCGGTCTCAGCGCCATTGACCACCTCGTGTCTAGACACTTTACGGGGTGATGACGACACCCCGATGTTGTCTCGGCTGCTCGTAAATCGTTCGGACCGACTTGTGTAGTTGTCTGGGGAGGACAGATCCTGATAGGATAGTGAATTGAGAGCACTTGATGCCGCAGTAACGGACAACATGGATGGACGTGCATAGCAGTACTCATCAGAATGACGCGTCGAGCTCGAAGACTCTCCATTGAAATCATTCTCCCTGGGTACCACGAGCCGTCTTGAATGACTGTCCCATTGCACTGGGGCGGGTCTACGAACTTGTTCCAAGGAAGCGCGAGAGCTGGGGCTTGGGGTCGCTGGACCCGCCTCAGGCTGACTGCTCCTGAGAAGTCTGTCCTTGGAACCGAGGGCGCTCCATGCCAAAGTCGCAGCCTTGCTCGGTCCCTCAGCCACAGGCCTTGGGGTTTTGCGAGTTTTAATGGGCCTGTCGCCTGGCCTTCCAGAACGTAGGGTGGTTCGCATGGTATGCTTTTCGGGACTTGGTGATCGCAATGTCTTATTCGGCCTTGGGGGTAGATTCGGGGCGTTGGGCGACGATGATCTAGGCAGCGATGATGAGGATGCGTTTGGGTCGAGATATGCACTGGGCCCATCCACGATAGCCTGCTCCGATGAAGTGCGCCGGGGTTGCGATGGACGATGTGGGAGTGACGGCCGCGATAGTTCAGAGTATTGCACAGCGGGTATCGTGCCTTGTCCTATAGATCCCCTGCTTCTGTCGTTGTCGGGAAGACTTGGCCGTTTGATCAACTTGCCACTGGGTGGAGGTGGTGATAGTGTCTCTTCTTGTCGCGATACACGCAAAGCCTCGAGAAGATCGATCCGTTCCTTGCATTGGAGTTCTAACTCCCTCAAGGCATCCTGCAGCGCCTTCTCGGTATCGGTCCTCACGCTGTACGATGGAGGTGCTCGGTTCGCATGATAATCGTAGATCTGGTCGAGGGCACTCCTCCAGTGCCGCATGGCCTCGGCCTCACTTCCCTGGATTGCCAGCCATTGTTAGATCAAAGTCAAAAATACCAAAAACTCAAAAACACCAAACTTTCGGTCGTACCTGGCCTTCATAGTAGACGGCAGTCGAACAACTCAGGTAGCTATCATCGTAGGTTTTCTGCAACACAGCCAGGGCCTTGTTCCGTAACATGGCTCCGGCGGCAGGGCAATACCATAGTAGCCCAGAGCTTAGCCCTTGTTGCGCTCAGTCCGCCGACTGTTTTTGATGTTTGTCGATGTCGAAACCAGGCTCTGGGACAGGTGCCGGACGGTGGGTACGCGCTTTACGGAAATCCCGAGTTTTGTCAGCCCAATGAGTTAGGCTGGGAAAATCGCGCTTCGTGATGGGGTCGGGATGTTTCCAAGGGCCGGTGTGGTTGAGACTGGCGCTCAGGAGCCTTGTCGTTTCCGTGATGGTTGAAACGTGATGGAGTTGATCGTTGTACTTGGTACATGGCAGAGCAAGTAAGTCGGGCAGGCGGTGACGTAGTCTCGCTCGCACTGCCCACCCCCGTCGCAATCTGTCGTGGCGGGGTACTTAACTTATTGCTCATTGCCAGCCTCGTCCGGAAATGACAAAGTTCTACTAATTCCTGTCTTCGACGTGCCATGTTGAAATGAGACAAAACCATGCTGCAAGTGCTGAAATGTTTCAAAGAATATCACGCATAGAAATTTAACCGTTATTGCTTGCGTGGCAGCCAAATTTGGAAACCTCTATGGAGCCTGGCTCGCCTGCAAGAGATGCAGCTAATCGTCTGAATGCCAACAAGCGGCTTGACCGTACCATTATTATGGGGGCATTTGTGTAAGAGAGTGATGGAAATCTAGGCTCCTTGGATTCATACCACCCATCTGATGCCAATTATGATAGTAATACACGTATCTCGGCTGTGGTCCTAGGAAATACAGATCGAAGCCGCCCCTCTTCCTCTTCATCATCAGAATCCGCAGAGTCCTCGTCCTCCTCTAGGATCACCTCTTCAAGTTCCTCAAAGTCATTACAGAACTGCTCTGCGGCCTCTTCAGTGACTTTTCGAGCCAGTTTCGAGTCTTGAAGGTGCTTTAGATTCTCCATAGCATCCATGAGCGCGGATGGTAGGAAGTCATCCAGTGTTTGGCTCGCCTGGCCAAGTAGTTTCTCGTCCAGCGGACCAGCATCTTTGTCCTTGTTCTCTTCCAGAAATGAGAAGATGGGATCAAGGCCCGACCCCTTCCGGAAGAAGTTGTACTGGCTCACAACTAGCTTTTTGGCTTCTTCCTTTGATTCGCCCTGAAGTTGTTGCGTCCTTCGTCGGGTGAAGTCGAATGGCTCTAAACATGCTGTTGCAGATGATATGCAGTTGATGAGAAAGATGGCACCTTTTTGATCTTTCATAACCTTGGCCATATTCTCACATCCTGCCATAAAAGGCTCAAAAGCTTCCGCCAACACATTCTCAAACTCGCTCTCGCGATCCTCTGAAGCGGACAGAGAAGAGTCGTAGGTCTTGCTGATAGCCTTGAGTTGCTTCAATGAGTCTTGCAGGAAAGCAGGGGGGCCGAGATCCGAGGGAGCATGCTGAAACTCTCCCTGCAGAGTGGCAATGTGATCCCTAACCAATGCCCGGAATTGGCGAAGAGCCTCCGTCTCAAGACCTTCAACCAGCTCTACCAAGTTGGTGTTTGGACCAAGAGTCTTCTGGAATGTGATGCGGTAAAAGTTGATGAGGTTCGCGAGCTTGTAGGCTGGGATTGTCTCTTCGTTGGATTGAATCACTTGTTCCATCCGTTGGCGCAGCACGCGAGCTGCACCAGAAATGTCGCGATCCACCAAATCGTTCAATGCCTTCAAAGCGTTGAAGTCGGCCTCAACCTCGTCGTCTTCCGCGATGAGACGCCAAATTTCAGCATCTCGGCCGGATTTCAAGCCCTTCGCAAGTTCCTCGCCCTCAGCGACGAACAATACCTCCAGTGCCTCACGTTCACTGACTGTTGCTGAATGGATCCAGGCCAGCATGTCACCCACGTACCGTAGAGGGTCATGCGCAGTCATATCAATGGGCTTGACTGAAGGATCCTCAGTCCCTGACGGGGAGCTTCCTGCCAGAGCGACATAGAATGAGTCGGAAAGGATTCGTTCTCGTGCTTCGGAAAAGAAATCTAGGCAGTTCTGGAACAGGGAAGGCCTTTCAGCAAGCACCCTGAGGGCACGTCGAATCGATGAGTTCATCTGTGGGTTTTCAAGGTTCAGCGTCTTGAACTCCCGCTGTATCCACTTGTAAAGTTTCTGGAAGCCAAGGTTGATGTTCTTTGAAGTTTGCTCCATCAACTCCAACCCTAAAGTTTGTTCCTCGAAGCCAAGCAAGATCTCGCAGTCTTTGCTAATCTTCTTCGCCTTACTTAAAGCTTGAAAGAAGTGGTCATCGACCGGTTCGGCTGTCATGGTCAAGGCCGCAATCTCACTCTCAGACATGATGAAATGCTTTCTGAAAGCGCCTAGAAGGTCTTGCTTGACCTCGACCTGTCTCCTTTGCTCGAGGAGTGATGATGCCTCGGAGAGTGCTGGCGTCGTTTGCTCGTGAGCTGCAACAACCTGGCTCTTCATGTCCTCATAGCCGCTGTTTAGCTTGTCGATAGTTGTCTTGATACGTCGGAGTTGCTATAAATATGTTAGTGTTAATCTTCTTTCAGATGGATGGAAATCACCTCAGCAACACGACCAAACTCAGCGATGACTTCTCCGTTACTATCGATAACTTCTTTTTGCAGGTCCAGCCGTACTCTCCGGCGGGTCTCGGCGTCATTTTGAATTCCTCGTTGATCAAGAAGAGAGAGCGCATCCCTGAACTCAGTATCGGAGTGTGTCGTCGACAGGACACTTGTAACTTTCGATGCAAGAGGAGTTAAGCTTTTTGGGGTTGATGGAGTTTGCGGATAACTGTCTGGAGGGAGAAGTCCTGCACTAGAGGCGTCCCTCAGAGGTAGGGTCTTCAGAGACCAGGGGCGATCTGACGACATCTTGCTAGATGGTGTTGGGGATCCTTCTAGTCACCTGAGCTAAACGACTGAGTGTTCAACAGACGCTACCTCATTTCGGGGCCGTGATTTAAGATGAGCCGAATGATTTCACCGAGAACAAACCAAAGCGAAGGACAGCGATCCGCACCTGTCAGGGATGGTGAGAACAAATGAATAACATGGGCTTCGCATGTAAGAGACATCTTGAGTGCAACGGTGTCGTGAGTGTGAGTGAGGCCTGGAATGGGCAGGCGGTGTGGCGCAAGTTGTGGGGTCTTATCGGTCATTGTCCGGCAGAACCCCGTCACCGCTTTGTAGCGTCATACCTGCGACTGTGATGCCTAGAGGCATTCGAAGCCCCAATTCATTCATTAGACTGCGTGAGGAGCGGTCGCCTGCTGTTTTGTTTCAAGATCTCACAGTGAAATCTTTGCCAGGTCTACTCTGAGCCTGCCTTCACAGGATTCTCGGTTTCGTCTGGTGTTCGGTACAGGCATGTGCTCTCGGTCACGCTTATCCGGGTCACCTGGCTCGTGACCATTTGGCTTTCGATAACAACGCTGACGGTTTCCAGGGCGAGGAATCTAGCTTTTTACCTTCGAAACTGCTTGATCTTTGACTTTGTTTACACGTCGCCGCCGAAATTGTCGACCTTAATAACTACTTCCTTTCCATCTCCGATTTTATTGACATCGTGCCTCGACTTGCCTTCTGCCGACCTCTATCGCGATCCAGGGCGACATGCCCACTGAATATCATCGGTGATTCATTGCCCCAAGGGCCATCATGACTTCCAATATGTTCTCCCGTCTCAAGTCCCCTACGAGGGAGAGCCGATCATTTTACGAGCAGCTGCGTTCCCGAGACGATGACGAATACGACCCTGGTCTTGATGAAGAGAATCTCGGGCACCGTTTTGATGGCTTCCCGGCCGAAGAGCTCGGTATTAGCGATAGTCGCATGACAGTGGAGAGCGCGGCCGTGGACCCGAAGGGCAAGGGCAGAGCCGCATCCCAGCCCTTGCGAAGTCCTAGTGGGCCGACTCCAAGATGGCATTTGAACGATGATGAGGTCGACAACGACGTTCCTGCATCGCTCTTGGTAGAGCCAAACGAAACCGATAATATACCACCAACAACACCTAGGCGAGCAGGTCGGCCACCCAACAATCGGATCCCATCAACGGCAGGGCCGTCGTCAGCAAGGTCAAGAGCCCAGTGGGAGGCGGCAACCGCGCAGCAGCCCCTCCACCCCGACGACCGTTATGGAACATCCACGGGGCCGCAGCCACTTCCTGTGGCCAGAGGAACCATATTGAATAATCCAAAAGAGAAGGCACTCTGGCGATGGGTTAATACCTCAAATCTGGACAGCTTTATGCGGGACGTTTATGACTACTACGAAGGGGGCGGAATGTGGTGCATATTATGTGGTAACGCGTTGTGGCTTTTGTAAGTCAATTGTCTCGCGCTGATGAAAATATTGTGGCTGACCAGGTGATACAGGGAGACACTCTTCGTTGCGGTCTTGTTGACGTTTCTGGGCCAGTGTGTCGACTATTCTTTGATTCCCAAGAGTCATTCACTGAATGAAGTTGTCGTTCCGCAATGTACACGGAAGATATCCGGACTCTGGAGTTTTGGAATTTGGCTCTATGCTTTCTTCTTTATCTGGAAGTGTGTGCAGTACTGCGCAGAGATACCCCGTCTCATTCACATCAGGGAGTTCTATATTCACCTACTGGAAATTCCGGAGCAGGATATGCAGACAGTGTCCTGGCAGGATGTCGTTGCTCGGATAATGGCTTTGCGCGACCAGAACCCGAAGACGGCCAGAAATGTCCCTGCCAGATTACAGCAGTTTATTGGCAGCCAGTCCAAGGAGAGGCTGGATGCGCACGACATCGCTAACCGTCTGATGCGAAAAAGAGAACTACCTCATTGCCATGATCAACAAGGACATACTGAATCTGTCCTTGCCAGTTCCGTTTCTCCGCGGTCGGCAACTGTTCTCCAAAACGATGGAGTGGTATCTGCATTACTGCATCCTCGACATGGCCTTTAACGAGCTGGGCCAAGTCCAGCAAGACTTTCTGCGTTCAGACCGGAGGCGTTTACTCAGCCAGAAACTGAAACAACGACTTCTTTTTGCTGGTGTGCTCAACCTTGTGTTTGCACCAGTTGTCCTGGCCTATGTCGTGATTGTTTACTTTTTCACTTATTACAATGTAAGTTACCTTGGGATCGCATCTCAGCAGAGCTAACCCCACTTGCAGGAATACCAAAAGGATCCCAAGCAAGCGGCGGCGCGGAAGTACACATCTCTCGCAGAGTGGAAGTTTCGTGAGTTCAACGAGCTTCCACACATCTTCTACGAGAGACTGCATATGTCATATCCCTTCGCAACTCGATACATCGACCAGTTCCCCAAGCGGATGACGGAAGACATTGCAAGAAGCATAGCTTTCATGACGGGAGCCATTACTGCCATTCTAGCGCTTGGATCTATTCTAGATTCCGAGCTTTTCCTCAACTTTGAGATTACTAAGGACCGACCCGTGCTCTTCTACTTAGGTGTCTTTGGAGCAGTCTGGGCAATGACGCGTGGTATGGTATCCGAGGAAACCTTGGTATTTAACCCCGAGTATGCCCTGCGGAATGTCATTGAATACACACACTACATGCCAGACCACTGGCAGGGGAGACTTCATAGCTTCGAGGTGAAGCAAGAATTTGCGGAACTCTACAAGATGAAAGTGGTTATCTTCCTGGAAGAAGTGATGGGCATCATTACAACACCCATGCTGCTCCTCTTCTCGCTACCCAAGTGCAGCGACCAAATCGTCGACTTCTTTCGTGAGTTTACGATTCATGTCGATGGATTGGGTTATGTGTGCTCGTTTGCGGTGTTCGACTTTCAGAAAGGCCCTGGCAATACCGGACAACAAGCAGCTCATCAGGACGTCCGCGAGGACTATTATTCCACGAAGCACGGCAAGATGGCCGCATCATACTACGGTTTCATCGACAACTACGTCATCAACCCCAAGACGGGAATTCCAGGACACCTGCCACCTGGATCTCGGCCACCATTCCATCCTCCTCCATCGTTCCCGGGGCTCAACTCTCCGACGCTGGCAGCAGATATGCAGGGCTCGCACATGGGTCGGGCGGAAACGGGACGGGCTCGAAGTCGGGCTCCTTCCGGACGAGGACCGCGTGCTGGGCCCGCGATGCCTCAACCCTCGCCGATGGCGTCCGTGCTCCTAGATCAGCATCATCAACCTGGAGGGGCCAATACCGCTGCACGTAGCCTGTACTGGTCAAGGCATCCACGGGGCGGATACCGCGGGGAGAGCCAGATCATCGAGGAGACAGAGGACAGCAGCATGAGGCGTGCTGGAGAAGATGATGAACTGTATGAGCCAGGTGGTATGCTAGGCGAGTCAACATGGGAAACGTCTCCGGCGAAAGGGGTGAGCCGGGAGAACAGCGCGGCTAACACGGACGAGGCTGAGGCCGGAGTTCTGGGTCTGATCTATCAACTACACCAACCGCAGAGACCTCGCAGGGGAGGCGGTATGGTTTGAATCTGGGTGCCGACATCCAGTCGATAATGTTTGGTCATAGGGAGTCATACTACTGTTATTTCTGATGTGGGACAGGACGGCGTATCAAGTCGCTTGCTGAAGGATCTCCTCTCCCAGGTGCCCTGCTTCTTAAGGAGCAAGGTATGCAAGTTGCCGTCGATTTTTTCCGTTTTTTTGCGTAGATGCGCTGTTTTGATTGCATACTTGCTTCTTACATTGGGCCGTGGGACCTTGATCATGTTTCCACTCTGGCCAGGGCTACACTGGTTTACTGGGGTTGCAGATGGCGTTTTTCTGGAGACAGGAATATGATATCCAATGGGCGCGGAAGAGTGGCACAAGTACACGTTGAATTGAATCGGCATTGGTGATGAAGATTCTATCATCTGATGGTTGCCTTGTCTGACTAAGGAGTCTTGAAGCAGGGTTGAAGATGTCCACGCGCGTAAGTGCCAAATCTGCCCAAGTACATACACCGAGAATAATCCAGACTGCGGGTTCGGCTCCGAGTCGCAAATCCGGGAGTGCCGTTGAGGTGTGGGCAAGAGCGCGGTCTTGAGCGGCGAAGCGAAGGAGCTCGGCTTTTTGAGGCCGAGGTGAATGTTGCAACGCCGAGGCCGAGACGGAGGAAATCAAGTGAGGATTAGGTAGAGCAGAGCCCAAGATTGAAAGGGTAAAAAGAAAGCGATGGTGTGGTGGAAACTTAGGTCAGATGAGAAAGGGGGCAGATCAAGGACGGACACGACGCTACTTTTTCTGTAGGTTTGATCATGAGAACGGAACCAGCATGTCGGGTCAAACCGCGCAAAGGAAGGAAAAGCTTGGGTTTCGTGGAATCGACGTGGAAAAAAGAACAAAGATTCCAGACCAGACCCATGCGATCAGTCACTGATGAATACCCGCGTGTGGCGTGCGGCAGATAAGTAGCCGGCCCCTCGGGGATGGCAGTCAGTGGTTGGATTATTCCCTTGTTTGGGCTTGGGGTCGGGTGGGATGGAGAGATTGATTGATTGTGATCCCGTACTGATTGATAACCTAATTTCACGGAGCACGACCCCTGTTCAGATGGCCTCCGCCCTTGGCAGCCGGGCTGTGCATTTCCCCCCTCACCGTCCAATCCTGATGAGGGGAGGCTTTCAGCTCTCCGGGGCTACATGTGGCTTTGGATGGGACCGACACCTTGATGTTTGCGCGAGTTTTTCGTTTTTTTTCTTGAATTTTTTTTTTTTTCGCATGTCGGGTTTCAGCCTGTGAGAGGTTGCCTCGTCTGTAGGGCGGAGACAGTCAAAGAGACAACTGATGTTTACGATGGGCATGTTTTTGGACATTCAGGGACCTGTTTTGGGTGCTGAGTAAGAGTTCCTCGGCGGAGAGCTGAGTCGTTGTTCAGGTAGCAAAGCATGATTCTTGGCCGGGTAAAAGAGCTTGCCAGGGCATGGTCTGCACTGTCTCGTGTTTCTTCAACCCGGGAACATCGCGATATCATTCTTGTTTGTTGGTGGAGTTAACTTGGCCACAGGTGAGAAAGGCAGGGTTATGTGGCCGGCCGCCGTTTTCTACAGCCTCCAGGCTCTCTTTTTTCTCCCTCGCCTAGGTTATTTGTGATTGTGCTTGGATTTAAGAGGCTGATCGACAGCTGCTTGCCCTCCAGTCAAGCCCTCTCTCTGTCTCAAGATATCAATGCCCACCGGATGGGCGGCAGGCGGCTGGCAACCCGCCCCAAGATATGAGACTGTCGGCCTGCTGGCCCACATCGAACAAGCAAATTGACCGAGTTTACGTACAGCCATGAGTACCGAGATGCTCAAGGCGAGTCTTTGAGTGGCCACAGGTCGGTCTAGCGTGGCCGTTGTGCGGCCAAGGCGCGTGCGCGCGCGCTGAGAGGAGAGAGCTCCAGCTAGAAGAGCCCTGGGAAGGCCGCTGCAACTAGGATCGATATAGGGCCTGCTAAACTGGCAGGGTCTCCGGGAGGCTGGGTTGGCACCTGATGAAGAAGGCGGGTGGATAGCGTGGGCGTTGATCCTTGTCGTTGGGATGACGGGTGAAGCAAACGGACACTGGCATCCGGTGACGCCTCATGGCCGGTTGAAGAGGAAGTGAATGGGTATTTGAGATAGATGCCGTCTCAACGGTGAAATGTGCCTCGGTGCCGGTGCGAAACTCAAACCCTTCTCTCTCGACGCAGGGTATCTTTGAGAGAATGACGACTCTACTGCATGTACGGAGCACTTCCGCGGGGTTACCAGCCAGTTGAGTCCCAGGAGATCTCACGGAGAAACGAGCACCTGAAGTATCTTGCTGTACAATCCTGGCGGGAGGGTACTTACAACTTACCTCCGTGGCCCCGTTGCATCTGACCCGGCCCGCCGAGCTGCCTTAGCTGCCTGCCTAAGTACCTCTGTAGCCCGCCTCCACATCCACACACAGGACACCACGGTCCGTCCACAGTCCAGTAGCACCTGCCGCCGCCGCCCAGTTGTGCCAAGGTAGGTAGGTAGGTACATAGCTCCTCCTGCCCGGACTCCGAGGCCGTAAACGGAGCCGTCCACCCCCAGGAAATTTTTCTAGATAACAGCTTTAGAGGACGTTGCTGTCACTAACTTGGACTTTTTTTTCCGCCTCCCGTCGTTCAGCCCGGACCACAAACCAGACCATCCTCTGTCGACTCTTTTGCTCCATCGCCTCCGCTTGGCCTTGGTTTGCTTCTTTCTGGCATACGACCGTCATTGCCAAGTGACTTTTCGACGATTGATACGAGATCCCTTTTCTGCGAAAAAGACCGAGATATAACGACGTCGTCTTCCCTCGGCCCCGTCGGTCCAAGCGAGTTGGAGCCGCATTTTTGCCCCTGCGCCTTATCTAGACTTCGTCATCGCCGTCGACTACTACCGCGACCGCCCGCAGTGCGACCTCGAATTTTGCTGCCATCCTCTCCAGCGTCTCGTTGCCGGCTCACCCTCCGGCAAGACCTGATCGCGGCCTCTCCCTAAGCGCAATTGCCCCGATACCCCTCCCAGTCGCCAACCTGGCGGCCCTCGAGACCAAGCCCTTCGGCGGAGCATCGGAAGCTGTGGCCGCCATGGCCCAGCCAAGTGCAGAGCCAGTCGAGGATTACGAGTGAGCTTCCAATGCCTCGCTGAGGTCATTCAGAGATCCCTGAAGCTGACCGTCTCACCTCTGCACAGCTATGAATCCCTTCCGCCCAATTTCTCCCTGCTGCAGAACATGGCAGCAGGTGCCTTCGCTGGCATAGCCGTATGTCCTCCCTTGGCCGACTGGAATACCCACGACCGAGCTAACGATGCTTTGTTCAGGAGCACACTGTCATGTACCCCATTGATGCGATCAAGGTACGTTCTTACAAGTTGGCGACCCTGCAGATCATTATCCTGACATGACCACCCGCAGACACGAATGCAAATCCTCAACCCCAGCACCACACCGGCCTACTCGGGCGTCATTCGCAATACCTTCCAAATTGCCCGGACTGAGGGTTTCTTCAGCTTATGGCGCGGCATGTCCAGTGTTATAGTCGGCGCTGGTGAGTCTATATCCCACACATACTTTCGTGGCCGGCAATGGCTAAAAACTTCCAGGTCCCGCACACGCCGTTTACTTTGCCACATACGAGGCCGTTAAGCATGCTATGGGCGGAAACCAAGCTGGTGTTCACCATCCTCTTGCTGCCGGTAAATTTTCCTCATATCTGATTGATTAGATGTGTCCATTTCTGACTCCAGTTCCCCGCAGCCACTAGTGGTGCTGCCGCTACAATCGCTAGCGATGCCTTCATGAACCCCTTTGATGGTATGTTGCACTGATATAGAACCCCCTTGTTCGATAATTAACGGCTTTTTGTAGTCATCAAGCAGCGTATGCAGATCCAGAACTCGAGCAAGATGTACCGATCCATGGTCGACTGCGCCAAGTACGTCTACAAGACCGAGGGCTTGGGCGCCTTCTACATCTCCTACCCGACCACCCTGTCCATGACCGTGCCCTTCACCGCCCTCCAATTCCTCGCATACGAGTCCATTTCTACCGCCATGAACCCCGAAAAGACATACGATCCCTTGACCCACTGCTTGGCCGGTGCCGTTGCTGGTGGTTTCGCTGCTGGTCTTACGACTCCCATGGACGTCATTAAGACCATGCTCCAGACTCGTGGTACCTCCACGGATCCCGAAGTGAGGAGTGTAAACAGTTTTGTGGGTGGTTGCCGATTGTTGTATAAGCGGGCGGGTTTCCTGGGCTTCTTCAAGGGTGTGCGGCCTCGTGTCGTTACCACCATGCCCAGTACTGCTATCTGCTGGTCGGCATATGAGTTTTCCAAGTAAGTTGCAACAACCTGAATACGCCTTGGATACATGCTAATCACCTTGAAATAGGGCCTACTTCATCAAGCGAAACGATGCTTCTTGAGAAGTTCTTCCCCCTTTCAACATAGAAAAAGTCAACCGGGGAGCGACCGGAACAAGGCGTGCGGAAGTCGAATCGGAGCCGAAGCCTCACGGCTATCACATCCATTGCCGGGAAATAGAGTGGAAGGAAAAAATGGCCGACAAACTACGGAGACGGAGACGGAGACGGCAACGACAACAACCCGATATACCCTTGGACACACATTGTTTTCTATCCGACGCTTGCCAAAACTTGGCTATGCTCTGCCATTTTATGAGCATCTCCGCAGACGGACCACCAGAAGCCTTTCTCAGAGAAGCTGCCAAGGGCATATCTGGTCATCGGCGTCGGACGTGTATATAAAAAAAATCTCCAAATCTTACACGAAAAACAGGGGCATTGACGGCATTTACGGAAAAAGGAGGGGAAGGGAAATGAACGGAAAGGAAAGAGGCATGCCTTTCTTGGAGGCTAGATGGTGGAAGGAGTGTCATGATATGTTACTGGTAATATTTGATGTCAAGATACAGCAGTGCGCCCTCGCCTTGAAAGGCGCTTTGGTCGGCATTGGCCTTTTTGAATATGCCCTCAAATCTTTCTGGCTCAGTGAATGGATATCGTCCTGGTGTTGTGATTTTTATTTGGAATATACTCATCATCACATGTAGCGATCATCGGCAGCGATGTCGCTTCGACGCCGACTTCGGTGGTACCGACGTCCGGGAGGCAAAACGCCACTCCCAAACTTCAACGCTACCTGACCGTTGATGTCTGAGTCACAGATCTCCAACGGATGGATGGTAAGCAGCAAGATTTGTCAACATTTCGAGATTGATTCCGCTGTGCGTATAGCTCTGTATGGCTCTGTATCTGCAGTCCTGAGAACGATGAAAAAGAATAAAACTCCGACACCATAAACACCAGATGCGCCAGTAGAGCACTTCTCCCGCTCTTCAACTTGGGGCAGAAAGAACCCCCGTAAGAGTTATCCCGTCGGTTCGATCCTCCTCCGTCTTGGCTCGCATCTTTTTCTCCTTGTTGAAAACGCCCGCCCTTCAGGACACATGTAATAGCTGCTCTAAAAACCAAAACCTCCGTACTGGAACTTGATGTTGGGCCCTCCGCCCTGCTGGAACATGAACTGGTGGCCGTTTCCAAAGGGGTTGCCGTGTCCAAAACCTCCAGGCCTCTCCTGCGAGTTGGGGTCGTCGCCCCTGTCGAAGCGCGCGCGTAGCTCTGGGTCGCTGAGCACCTCGTACGCCTCATTGATGCTCGCCATCTTCTTCTCGGCCTCCTCCTTGGGGATGCCTTGCTTGGCCGCCTTGTCCGGGTGGAAGATCTTAGACTGCTTACGGTAGGCCGACTTGATCTGGCGCTCGTCGGCGTCATTCGCTACGCCGAGGACCTTGTAGTAGTCCTTGGTCTTGCTGCGCTTGAGGGCAATCTGTGCCTTTTCAAGGATTGGATTGACCTTGTCTCGACGGTCGGGGCGCAGCTCGGAGGCCTTCTGGAGGGTCTCGATGGCAGCCTCGTACAATTCCTTCTTGAGCTGGACCTTGGCGTGGTGAAGCATACCCCAGAAGGAGTCGGCGTTCAACTTGAGTGATTCCTCGCAGTACTTGGCGGCATCTCTGTGGCTCGACTGAAATGGCGAATTAGCAACATTGATCGGTTAATAAAGGGGGTTGGGTGCTCACCTCGGTGTATGCTTGACAAGTCAGCTCAACCAATTCCTCTACCAATGGCGATCGAGCCGTCTTGGGGATGCTCTTATTCTCAACCAACGCCTCCATCTGCTTGCGGACTTCGGGAAGCAGACCAGGTTCATCAGCAGTGCCGACCAACGACCTTCCTGCCGTGGTGGGCTGTCCTCGGCTTAGCTGGCCTTGGATCTTCTTGTATGCCTTTTCAACCTTCTTCTCCTGCTTGTGCAGCTTCTTGCAGACCTTGGAGTCTGGGTCGGACTGAAGACACTTCTTGATCTGCCCGATACCACTCTCCATGTCGCCCAGGCCGTAAAATGAGGTCGCCGAGATGACGACATGGGGAGAGATGTCTCCGGGCCTCAGGTGCAGCACATGTCGCAGATCGCTTAGACCCTCCTCAACGTCGCCGTGCTCGAAGCGGCAGTGAGCCCGGAGCTCACGTAGGTGAGAAGACCGGCTCGCAATCGTAATGGCATTGCTGGAGGCTTTGACACATTCCTCCCACTTCTGGGCCTTCTCAGCCATGATCGCCAAAGCCGCAGCCAACTTCGCCTCTTCGAGCTCCTTAACCTCCTCGGAGTCGGGCGCCAGGCCGGCAGAGCGGTACTCGTTCTTTGCGATATCCCAGTCGCCAGACCTTCCCCGAAGCCGGGCAAGTTGTAAGTGGGCGCCCTCAAACCCAGGCTTGAGGGTCAAGACCCTGTTAAAGTCGTCGGTCGCTTGTGTGGTCCTGCCGATGGAGAGGTAGGCCGTGGCCCTCTTGAAGACGGTCAGGTAGTTCGTGGGGTCGCGAGCGATGGCGGCGTCGTAGTAGATCAGGGCCTCGCTCGTCTCGCCGCGGGACAGGTGCTCCTGGGCCGAGGTGAGAAGATGCGAGACTGGGAGATCGGCCGGGACATCTTGAGGCGAGAGAGCAACTGCGGGAGCGAGTAGAGTCGTAGCGGCCAAGGCCACTGCTGCGAGATTGAGATACATTTCGGTTGCTGTTGTCGAGGCGAAGTGTAGGTGCAGGTATCGAGGGGCAAATCGAAAACGATGATGTTAGCGACGGTGGTGCATCCAAGTAGTTGACGCAATGGCCGTCGATAAATTAATACGACGGCAAACGATTGCGTGAGGCTGCGTGTAGGCGAGCTTGTCTAAAGAATGCAAAGAGGTGAAGTAGACGACGCCAACGACAAAGAGAAAAGAGAAGGAAAAAGAGGACAAGTTGGTCGACTCACCAACAAGGCCAAGTAAATAGAAACTGCATCAGCCCAGCCGGGGATGTGCGACGTTCGAGGCTGAAAGGGCCCACGCTGTCCTTTTGGCATTCCGGGGTCCCTCTGTCAGTCAGATACCCCGCCACCCGCCGACAGCTACACGTGGCCACAAGTACCGCCCTAGCAGGCTCAACATGGAATGCGGCGCAGCCTCCGAGTTTCCTGCTGGAATTAGCGGCGGGTGCTACCCATTTGGCGGGGCCGAGACTAGGCCCAGGCACGGGGTCGTAAAAAAACTTGAGACATTGAAGTCAACTATCTCGAGTTTCTAAC
>NKCK01000267.1:0-48956 GCA_003946995.1 Fusarium oligoseptatum
TTTTTTGGCTTACCGGCAGGTGGGTATTACCGGCAGGTGGGTACTGCATGGTAGTTCGTGAGAGTATCTCTTATCCAACAAGTCAGAATCATATCCCGAATGATCTTCTCTTCTGCTAAAACCATTCCAAATGCTACATCAAACAGCAGGATGCTACATAACAAGAGCCACCTTACTCCATAGGCATCCGTTCACACTCCCCTCCACCGGCTAGAGCTTCGGCCAACCGTTTTAGCTTGCTTTTACTCTATATTCAATGCTGCATAGGTCAGGTAAACAAATCTAGACCGCGCCAAGTCTCTAGAAAAACAAGAAAAGCAGATGCTGGCGTGCCGCCAAATATGCCGCGCGCGTGCAGATGAAAGGATTCACAAGTATGGATGAAGGATTTCTGTTTCGGCTAAGCTAGCCGAATCCTTGGTGATCCCTTCATATTTACTAGTGGCTCATACATATTCCTTCTGCACGAAAGAACTGTGTCCGTGCCTGAGATTTTGGGATAAAATATGCCAGGTTCATAGTCCTAACAGCACAACGCGTTGTCGTCTTTCAGTACTACATTCTCATCCAGTAGTGTAAGCCAGAGTTCGGACAAGCGGTCCTCTTCGGTGCCTCTGTCATCACCATCAAGTTCATACTCCATGATAGACGGGGCCGTCCATGGCCCTCAGTTGGTATACGGTGTCGTTTAAAAGTTTTTCTATCCTTAGGAGAATCTAGACACTCCCCTCACAGGGTAGCCCGAGTAGAAGCAGAGTGTCTTCGACAGTTCTCTCATGGACATCCTCTCGAACCAGGGCCCATTGCTTTCCGGAGATGCGTACCACTCTCCCAGAGAAGATATCAATGTCCGATCCTTGATTAGCCCGTGTGCCTCTCACAGGCGGAGCGTGCCGATGGTTATAGACGCCTTAAAAAATCTCACGTATTGTCCGTGTCCACAGAGTCCCACGCCCCAAGACCTCAGGCAGCACCACGGAAGAAAAACCGGCACACCATCGCCATCGCACTCATTCGCGAGTCAGTGGCAGTATCAACACAATGCAAAAAAGACGCCCAGCGTGCACCTTCCAGATCCAGCGCCGAGTCGGAAACGACAGAGGAGTTCAATGCTCCAGCTCACAACAAAGGGGCACCGGTGGTATAGAGAAGTAGTCTTGAAGAAACAAGCTATAACAACCCATCTTCCAGACTCGAGTTCTTTGTCACTCGCTATCATAAACCATGATCAGGCCATGGCTTTTACTCGAGTGCGTCTCTATCTATACATAAAGAGCTCCGGGCTTCCGCTGACCTTGTTCAACGAAAAACGAAGCCTCACCAACCCAGCCACGAGGCGCGCCCTCCCGGTGTCCCGAAACGGCACATACGATGAAATGAAGCTCGGAGTCCTTCCTCACGGTCATTTTCGTCACGGCCAGTCTTCTGGGCCTGCCTGTCTAATTCGCCCCAGAGCCCTGAAGACCAAGACATCAACCTTCCCAACCTATGCTACGGCCAAAGCCGGACATCCGATCTCGCATGGATGAACAAAAAGCGGGCTACCAGCGTCCAAACCAAGGCGAGGGGCTATCCTATACCCCGCCCAATACCCATCATCTCCAAGGGAGCCCCAGGACAGCCAGTTGATGCTCCCAAAGGAGATACGGCCATGTTGATGATACTGCCTTGGAGCTTCAAGTTGGCCCCTCTTCCCACACAGTACAGCTGGATCATACCACGAAGCTGTGCAGGTTCATAGTCGATATTCATCAAGGGCGGACCTCCAAGCGAGGAAAAGCGATCCTTTACTATTGCCGGGTCCGAGAAGAGAGGCCAGAAGAAGAGCAGGGGGTGCGGTAGAAACAAGACCATGCCCCAATTCATGCCACCCTGGAAATACCGGCAAGGGAAGGAAACTCCCGGTGCTCATGTTGCCAATCTGTTTGCGAAAGGCTTCTGAGCCAGAGGTCGATAAGGCCTAGCCCGACGCAAGAGATTTATCACGACTTTTTCTGGCCCGAGATGTTAAGAAAGCCGTTCCTCTACCTTTCACTGCGTTCCAAATCAGTGTTTGATCAATCCCCACAGCTTCCTTCCAGTTTTGTCATGGAGAATTCCAATCCATGGAAACGGTCGAAAGGCCACTTTAACCTCCTCCCACGTCCCAACTTTCAATTCCTCTGCCATCTCTCTTATGTGCTGAACAGGAAGCTGATCATAATTATCTTCCCCTAACAACATGGCATAAACAAAGACGATCCAAAAACCACAGAGCGCGGTAATCATCGCCTCTCTCCAGCAAAACCTTGCTGTCAATACGCTCTCGCAGCAGTTTTTGCAAGAGCCCACAGTTGAGGCCTCGAAGGAAACTCGTCGGCCACGTTATAGTTGCCAAGAACGTGAGAAGACTCAGATGCCAAATATCATCAAGCGGATCGAGTGGTCTCTTCTCACTCAGAGGAGCAAAGTCTATCAGACGCTGCCACAGCCAGATCAGAATGTCCTGGTACTGCAGAGCCACCATCTTGGCTTTTCCAGGCTGACGGCATAACGCTAGCATCTCTCGCGTCATGTGTCGTAGTGGCTCACACATCTGGTTCAGAGGATACCTGAGGATCCTAGCAGCTGTAGGTCCAGGTGTTGCCGCAGTAAGTCCTCCAACTCCATACCGAGTGCGAGCACCCAGAGAAATGGCGAGCTCAATATCAGTGCGAAGTATCTTGTGCAAAAGTGCACGATTAGACTCGCTAATCTCTGATAATCCACCTCGTAGATCCACGAGGCGTTGAAGACCGTCCAAGTGCATGGAGCACTTGGGTGGATCTCGAATGAGTTTGGAATGGATGGCAAGGGAAATGATGATGGCGATGGTTGAATCTTGTGGAGGAGTAGGTTGCATGAGTTTGGGGTTGATGAGACGAAGGGTTTGTGAGAAATGACGTGTGGCCTCGAGAGGTTCGCAGTCTGGTTTGCGGAAGAGGTTGAGATAGGTTGCCACCATAGCGAGCAAGCAGTGAAGGACTATGAAAGTTCTACCATTAGCAAGTAAATTCGAGTGAAGAGATTAGTCAAAACGTACAGGCTTGGTCAGAAACCATGTATTTAAACCATGGTGACCCGACTTGTTCGGTTCGAGAACAAAAGAATGAGGGATAGATGGCATCACAGACTGCTGTGTGAACTATTTCACAGATCAGTGGTTGTTCGGCCAAGGAGTGAGGTTATGGATGCTTACACTGATACACCATGTATCTCATCGACGGGGTAAACTGGATAGGAAAGGCAAAGTATGTATACTCTTCCCCAGCAAAAGGACTCGACGGCGACCCCAAGACATCATGAGGCACAATCTCCGGAAAGACCAACGTGCTTCCATCACTATCAACACGTACATCTCTCTCCCGTCTAGCAACGACAAGATCCCCAAGCTTCTCCTTCTTCTGCACACCCTCAAAGATCTTGGGCTCTTGCGCCGCAGCATGCTTCCGTCCACGACCTTGGATAGTCCGCCCCAGATTCTTGCCCTTCATGACATGACGGCGGATTGCCCGACGGGAGCCGGGATCGCTTGCTGTGTGGCTATCGACAAAGTGGAACTTCATGACCACGTGAGTTTGGTTGCAGAGATGAGAGTGATGATGGACGTGGTGTGATGCTGACGTTCATGGAGGATGACGAGGCGCGGCGGTGAGATTGTGGCGAAACGGGTTAAAGTCCGTAAACGCCGATCATGTGGGATGGATTGAGTGAGAGCCATCATCATGATCAAGCATCGCCAACATGATGGTAAATTTGAAAATAATTATATGAAGATGAAGAGTAACATGAATAGTGATGATAGAACAACCGAGTATGATGATGGGGGTATGTGAGGTCGATCGAGAGACGAGTTCAGCATCGGCAGCGACGACAAGGACACGAAAGGTTTGAGTTGAAATCCAACCTCGATCGGTTTCCTAGATTGATTCGGTGAATAAAAAGACTGCTTTTTCTCGTATCTGTCAGTCAAATTTCTTACATAGAATAAAGCCTCAAGTTGTTAGACACATGGTGGCATATGGATTCTTGGTCGTCATGGCTGACTTGGACAACCTAACAACACAACAATACCAACAACAACCATCAAACCCTCCAAAAACACGACAGAAAAACGAGATTCCCTTGACCATATCGACATGATGAAAGAAGAGGGAAGCTCTCAAACCTGGATCAGTCTGAGAATTCCCTCAACCGACCCCTGAGACATATCCTCGGTCCAGAATAGACGCTATTCCGAGGACTTACCACGGTAATCACCCAGCCTTAGCCGCAGGTTTGCCCCCCCCCCCCCCCGGTAAAATTCTCACAGAAGGCCTCTCCAGCCGGAAATCCATGTCCCCCCTCGCGATGGTTGATTCTACTAGGTTATCAAAATGACACACCGACACTCATCGATAGGGATCATCAGTTTAGACATGATACAAGATTGTTTTTTTTTCAACAAAGGCAAAAGCCGCTTCTCCACAAGGTCGCCACCGGCGTTCATGAAGCCGGTGTGTGTGGACGGCCTCAGCGCAACGCGATGGAGGCAAATGTAACTGCTATTGGGTTTTTGGCGTTTCTTGCGTCGGCATCGCCAAGTGTCCAGAGCCTGACGAGACCAGAGGGCCAGACCTGCATCCCCCATGTATGCAGTAGATGGTGTGGAGGCGTCTGGTCGAGATGATTGACTATTAGGGAGGGGGGCTTGCTGCGTCTCGACGAGGTTCCTTAGTTTGTTGGCTGCCTCTAGGAGGGATCGTCCCATTGTGGCCCTCCTGTAAGAGAGGCGCAACCCCCCTCTCGCTTGGGCCGCTATCCGCTTGATGCCGCTCAGTCCGGGGAAGGCTTTGGGGCAACAGATAGTCTGCATCTCGACACTTGTCGAGTTAGATCCAGACTGTTCCCTCCCCCGGACTTGCCCTCGACGCTTCCCCGAACCTCTAGTCGATGGTGCACCCCAACATCCAACCAAGCAAGCCGCCTCATGGGGCGCATATCAATGTATGCAGTAAGCTCTGTGAATGGCTGAGACCGTCCGGAAGTTGAATTTTCTCGTTGGGAACGATGTGTGTATCGGAGCTTCACCGAGGAGGGGATCGTCATAGGCGGCGTATTCTAGAGTCAGGAGTATCAAAGACACAAAGGAAGAACCGAAACTGAACCGAAAAAGGCCTGTGGGAAATTGCTCCATGTCTCCGTCTATATCAACCATGATTGGGGAATTACAACCGAACATAGCCAAGGTCCGAAAGAGCATGTTTACGAGACAGGGCTGGCAGAGTAGCCGCGGGACATGACTTAAGATTTAGACATCTGCCACTAAAAAAGTCCCAGCGAGATAATAACTCAGGGAGAGAGAGAGAGCACAGAGCACACCAGCCTAGGGAACGGGTGGCCACCCTTCCTAGCTTGTGAGAGGCTGACGGCCATGTGCGAGCTGAAAACCATGCCTTGTCTTGGGGGTGGTGGTCTGGGTTGGTGGAAGCCAAACTAGCGAGAGGAGAAACGACTAACGGTGTCTCCCTAGGGGTTTGGGGGTGGCTTTGAAGCTAACGAGTGAGGAGAGAGGGAAAAAAGGAGGGGGAGATGACAAAAGGCGGAGAGGGAGGATGTGGTGTGCAGGGGAGGGCAAGTTTTGGGTTGACCGCAGTTTGCGCCCCAGCAGAGAAAAGAAAGAGGGGGAAGTTCGAGACGGAATCCAATCTCTCAACAACAAGGGCAGTGGCTAACTAACCAACTTGGGGGAAATTTCCCGGAATAAACGAGTGTCCTCCGCAAAATCTAGATTTCACACTTTTCTTTGATCACCCGCTTGGCTTGCCGAGTCCCTTGTCTCAGGCCATACATACCACCGGCTCCTTCGGATAAGGGCCAAGACCAAACTGCTGGGAACGACTCCAATTTCAGTAATACATTGGCCAGGGTTGGGGATATACTATCATCAAGGTTGGAACAAATGGTTCGATTCAAGACGTTCGCTTCGGCACCGAGAGAGAGAAGGAAAAAGAAACGAGAGAGAGCGGCGAACGACAGCATCCACACACACGGACATTCGTGTTCGCCCATATGCAGAAGACACATGCTAGAAACGTGGACATGGACTTGCGCATGCTCGCACGCGAGGGAATGATGATGCATCCTTGTAAAAAAAGAAGTTGATGGTGTGCAGGCTTATCTCAACAATAAGAGGTTGATGCGCCCTGAGCTAAGAAAGCAGATCGTAGTCGCGCATCTCGAGCCATGCCTTGGCCACGTTGCTTATGTGCAAAGAGACACACAACCCTCCAATGCATCAACTCGCATTGGGAAACAGAACAACCAACTCCAACAGCAACAGAAAAAAAAAACGTGTGGCGGCGCCATCCCTCTGCCCGAGGCTGACTAGCTGCATGCAAAAGAGAAGGAATAAAGAAGGATGGAAGCTCACAAGCGTCTAATCATGGAGGGTTGTTGAGTGAGAGTGTGTGTCCGAAACATGACGGGATATTGCCAAGACGGCATGCGGATGATGAGAGAACATTCAAAAAGTCTGTGCGTGTGTGGATGGCATGGGCGGAATTTACCATGAACGGACAGAAGACGGAACCCGAGTTTTTGAGGCCGATATCTACAAAATGTAGGGTAGCAGTGCATCTTGAAGATTTTGCAGGTTGGCAGCAAATCCAATCCATGGGAGGGGGGGCTGTGAAACGTGGTTATGCGGGCACATCATCAGGGCATCTAGGATTGTCATAGGTTGGGTTGTAGATGATCTGAGCATACAGTAGCGCACAATGAATCCAGATGATGCCATATGTTGTTAGCATCACTTTTTTTTTTTTTTTTACACACACACAAACGTCAAGAGTCAGAAACACACCGATGGTCGGCCATTCAAGAGTCAGGCAGAACAACTTTACGCAACTCGTTATCCAAACCGTCAATGTAATGCCAAGACCCAAAAGAGGCGCCTCGACCGGGCTCTAGGCTTTCGCGGCCGCGCGCGCGTGAACCGGGATTACATGTGCGCGCGCCCTCTCGTACCCACAAGACGACGGGCTGCATGAAGAGAGGAGACCCGGGAATGGGATGCCGGTAGGCTGGGGTAAAAAGTGCGGAGTAGTGGAGAGAGAGAGAGAGTAGATACCGAAGGGGTGAGATTCGAGATGTAGATGTAGATGCAGATGGCCAGATTCTGCGCACCCAGATGGGCAGAGATTTCGGGGGCCCGGTACTTGACTCATCGTCAGACCATTGTACCCACCGACAAACCGGCCCGCATGATATGGAGGTGTGACCTTGACATCCATGCAACACAACATCCTTACTGGGTGGTTTTCCCCCCATCTGGGAGCGAGACAAGACACGGTTGGCACGGTCGCGAGAGGGGGCATGTGCGCGGACGAGATCTTGGGACAGAGAGAGTAAAGATTGCATGGTATCCAATGTCTCGTATCTTTGACCGTCCGTATCTTCTATCAAGACGTTTGACTCGATAGATACCCTCTCTATCTCTCCTCTCTTGGATAGATACAAATAGCAGTGGAGAGAAAGAGAGAGAGAGAGAGAGCCAGTGGGGACATTTAACCTTATCTCCCACCTTATTGAACCACCTTAATACGACGGCAAATGAGGAGAAGACACAATGTGATGACCCAAGATTGGCTCTCTCCCCTTGGAGTTTTTTTCTACCCCCGCTTTTCTCTCTCAACAAAAAAAAGCAAAGACCGGCCCGCCCTCTTGCACACCGGGCGGGGTGGGGACCAACCCTTGTCACCCTCCATCTTTTCCGCTTTCTGTTGCCCTGTTTCGTCTGTCTGTCTTCCCCCCTTTTCAGAGTTTTCTGCCTTGGATTTTGGGGGAGAATTCTTTGTACGTAAAGCTTGTTCTTGTACACTCTTCCCCCGCTTGCAGCTTTGGGGGGGAGATGATGGAGGGCGAGGAAGAGCAGCGCTGAGGAGAAAGGGGAGGTCAGAGTAGTATTTTTCTCCAAAGGTCCTTGTTCCATTACCGAGGAAGTAGCCGCGGACGTGCGGAGCTCTACAGGGTGGCTTGCTAGCTCACAGAGGTCGACATTGTAGGTGAAGCCATCGTCATGTGCAAAATAGCAGAACCATCAAAAAGTACGTGGACAAAAAAGCAGGTTCCAGGCCAAGCCGGCACATCCAGACCCAGGACCTTCCCCGGAATCTCAACTCGCCCCCTTTCCCCGGAATCTCGTGTGAAAAAAATCTCTCTTTCAACCCCGGATTTTCCTGTTTACTGGACCCGGGATTCTACGGGGTCTGGGGCAAGTGGGAGCATGATTGCATCTATCTCAGGCTCTGCTGACCATGACAGAGCTGCTGCCCGTCCATAGGACCCCAGTGGTGGACCGGTCCACTGAGACAGCAGGCTGGAACAGGCATTCGTGCGGGGGCATGGGCTCTGGGCTCAGCCCCGAACTGGGGTCCTCCTTGAGCGGCACAGACTCGCAACGACCAGGGTTCTTTTTTGAGGGACTGCATTTAATCCTTTCACATTGATTGGATTGGACTCGAGATGCTTGCATTTTTCCAAGTTTCAGTGGAGTTTTTTCTTCTCTTCCCCCGCAAAATTGGTCCCCTGGCCAATCTCATCTCTCACGCCAAGCCTGGGGTAGGAGATTGGGCTTACCAAGATCCCCCTCCCCAAACCAAAGCACCAACCAACCTCTGCCACTCTCTCTCTCACACTCACACACTCATTCTTCCCTCTCCTCCTCCATTTCTCCTCTCTCCTCCTCACTCTTAGCCTCTTGTCTTTATGCTTATTCCCTCACACCTCCCTCCAACTCCTCTTTCTCCTCATGCTCCCTCCTTCACAAGACACTAACGTCCCTTCGCCGCGTGTTTCCCATGTGGTGGCGCCCACTTCCCTCGGCGATCGCGCTGCCGCCCGCCTGCGAGAGAGAGAACAGACTTTCCCCCCCGTTCCTTGGAGCGAGTGAGCTAGGTCGAAAAGAGAGAGCTTCCATCCGGCCGATGTTGGCTACGGCTGTCAAGATAGCCGAAGCCGTTGAGGCATGCCCCCGACCATGGTGTAGCTTGTGGTTTGAGGCTCTTTTTTTGCGTTACCCGCCCTTACGTTGCAGTAGTAGATAGAAGCACAGCAAAAAGCTTGGCCAGAGCGTGGCAGAACAAGGAGCACGGCGATTTTTCGAGATCTTGAATCTAGACTTTTGTCTGGGCACGTCCTGGGCATTGCTTGACAACTTGAACTCCCATCTTGGCAAAGGAAGCTGTCAGAAGGGAGATCAACAACATGCCACCACACACACACACACGTCGTACCATTTTCTTCCAGAAGCCTGGGTCACCCAGCGTCACAAGCAAGCTGTAATCTACGGACTGATTGCCCTCCTTCCCGCGCCGCCGAGCGCTGCACGACACAGGGATACCAAGAGCTCTACACGTGGGAGTCATGTTTAACTGTGCCTATATGCAGTATCTCTGGGTCTCGTAGAGGATGCGTTGCCATGTGTCCCCATGTAACATTGAGCATGAAAATCCGCCCAGCAGCCACGAGACCCGTCTGTACGGCACTGGGAGGGGGCAAACGCCTCAATCTCACCATGTACAGACAGACTCCGGTCAAGAGGTGACGTCCATAGAAGGTGACGTCTCTGGGGAGGTAGCTTGGTCACGGAAGGGTGGCACGGTTACAGGGGCGGAAAAATACTGCGAGATGGGCGGCTAGATGGGGCAGGGCTCGTACCAGATGACGGGTGTGCTGGCATAGACATGAGGCCATCATCTCAGCTTCAGATTGTGGCCATGATACGAGTTCACTCACCGTGAGGGTGCGCGCCCATAAGGGAGTCACTTATCTCAATCGGTGACGACAATGGATGGCCCTATCACTCAAACCACCCTTGAAAGGAACGTGTTTCGACATGCATACTCGGATTGTTGAAGCTGACACTGACACTGATGCAAAAGGGGAAAAGCCACACCGCAGGGCATATGTGTGGCAAAAGAGAGAGAGCTGCGGACTGATATGCTTGGTCCGTGGTGATCCCACGGGGATTTTCCCTGTTGCGGTCGAGTTGACCGGAAACATGCCGCTCTCCATGTCCATGGTCCTTCACGAAATGTCGAACCATACGTGGGAGTTCAGTACCGACTTGGCGAACAGGGGCGAAACTCGTCAAGCTTTTCTTTCCCATGTCGCAATCTTTCCGCAGTGATTGACAGGAAGTGATTGACATGTCTTGGGGAATCCGCATCGCATGCAACCACTCATGGACCAAAGAAAAGAAAAAGAAGAAAAAAATCTTCTCATTTGTCTCGCATAATGATATCCTTGACATCCCACGAATTAGACAAGCGCAGAATTAACAGCTTCAACTACGCAACCAGAAACCAGACCGAAAGTTGCGGCGAGGCTTTAGGCACGGGCCCAACCCCATCTCACACAGAAATCTGGCTCTCTCTTTCTTACCAAGATTGTGTCTGTGTGTGTGCATGTGTGTGTGTGTGTGTGTGTGTTGCCTCACAAGGGTGGCATGGTCAAAGGGCCTGGTCCCCCAGTAGGCTTTGCTTGGCAAGTCGCGTTCCCCCGTCCACGGCACACACATTGCTGTTTGGGGACCGGCCATTGGTCTCCGGCTAGAGGCGGGGGAAAAAGAGAACGGACTCTGGTGCTAAGGCATGGGGTAAGATATGGGGACATGGGGAAGCGGTAAGGGTGTGTTTATGTGTGTATGTGTGTGTGTGGACCTTGGGGGTGGAAACATGGCAACACCCTTGTTGATGCTCTCAGTGAGTGTGTGTCTCCTCCAACTCCTCCTCCTCCATCTCTTTACCCACACACACCACACCTTACTACACACGCTATTCGCCTCAACCCATGCTAGCTGCCGTTCGTGCGCGCAGAGTCGAGGCGTCCGAAGGGGGCGCTTGCGAAAGTGGGCAATGTCAACCCGTGTAGACTTGGAGCTGGGGTTTTAGTTGTTGGCCCCGGCGTAGACCGGGCCCCCCAAGATGATCTGGGGAAGGAGAGAGACAGCTTGACTCTCGAGTATCCATCGTCAAAACCTTTCATCTTTCCATCATCCATAAAAGGTGGACTCTTCCCCAGACTTTTTTCTCGATCTTCAGACCAGAGCATCCGCCTCATCCTCTTCTCTCAATTCACACCTCGAGGAAGCACAATTCCCCATTCATCAATCCTTCTTCTACATTCTTGTCTTCATTCACTTGAAGTGAGCATTCTTCAAGATGCTTCACCACAACGAGAAGAACACTGCGGCTACCGCACAGGACAACTCGTCCACTGAAAAGGTCGACTATGAGAAGGCCGTCTCTCTTCACGAGAACACTTCCGATGAGGTCTTTGACACAAAGTCCACCAAGCGTCTTCTACGCAAGATGGACACCCACCTCCTCCCCTTCCTAGCCCTCCTCTACCTTCTTTCTTTCCTCGATCGTGCCAACATTGGCAATGCCAAGCTGGCAGGTCTTGAAGAGTCCCTAGGCATGACTGGCAAGTGGGACTACAATGTAAGTAACAACACCATCAAACTTTCCCATCCTCTTGGGTCACTTTTACCCATGTTTTGTCACGGAGAATTAACAATGTTCCCCACAGATCGCCGTCTCCGTCTTCTTCCCCTTCTATGTCGCAGCTGAGATCCCATCCAACTTGGCCATGAAGCGATTCCGCCCCTCTGTCTGGATCCCCTTCATCATGGTCATCTGGTCCGCCATGACCTGTGTCATGGGTGTCGTCCACAACTTTGGCGGTCTCCTGGCTGCCCGCATGGCTCTCGGTCTCGCTGAGGGTGGTCTCTTCCCCGGTATCACCTACTACATCACCATGTGGTACAAGCGCCACGAGTGCGGTCTCCGCATGGCCATCTTCTTCTCCGCTGCCACTGCTGCTGGTGCTTTCGGTGGTCTCCTGGCCCGCGGCATCATGGAGATGGACGGTGTTGCCGGTCTCGACGGCTGGGCCTGGATCTTCATCCTCGAGGGTCTCGTCACTTTCTGCTTCGCTGTCATGGCCTTCTTCGTCATGTACGACTACCCCGACACTGCCAAGTTCCTCGACGACACTGAGCGCAAGGAGGTCGTCCGCCGCCTCGAAGAGGACCGATCCGTTCTTTCTGATGAGTTCAAGTGGCAGTTCTTCCGTGATGCTCTCAAGGACTGGAAGATCTGGGTCCACATGGTCATCACCATCGGCATCTACACTCCTCTCTACTCCATCTCCATCTTCCTTCCCACCATTGTCAAGGGTCTCGGTTACACCAACGAGATGGCTCAGCTCATGACTGTTCCTCCCTATGTCGTCGCCTGCCTGTTCACCATCGCTGGTGGTTACGCCGCTGATAAGCACGGTCAGCGTGGTATCTACATGATCTTCTTCTGCTGCGTCGCGTAAGTCTTCTCTTCTCCAATTCTCTCCAAAACGCCAAGGGCCCAGACCCGGAAGCCGACTCCGGCTTGGCGTTACCGTCTTAAGCCTCAATTCGCTAACATTCCTGTCTACAGCATCGTCGGCTTTGTCATTCTTGCTGCTGTCGAGTCCAACGGTGCCAAGTACTTCGGTGCCTTCATGATCACTTGCGGTATCTACCCCAACGTTCCTCAGGGTGTCGCCTGGAACGGCAACAACATCGGTGGTTCCCTCAAGCGAGGTGTCGGTATTGCCATGCACGTCGGCTTCGTAAGTTGATCCTTCATCTACACTACAGCAGCCACAGTCTCACTAACACGAACCCAACAGGGTAACCTCGGTGGTGCCGTCTCTGGCTTTGTCTACCGCAAGGACGATGCTCCTCACTACAAGTCCGGCCACGCTACCCTCATCGGTACTACCACCATGAGCTGCATCCTCTCCATCTTCATGACCATCTACCTCCGACGCGAGAACGCCCGCCGCAACAACACTCACAAGGCTCCCCATGAGTACACCCGCGCCGAGAAGGAGATGGAGCAGGACTCTGGCGACAACGCCACCTTCTTCCGATACACCGTCTAAGCAATCAAGTTAGACGACGCGACATTTTGCAGAACATCTTACAAGATATCGCTTTTGGAATTTGTACATATGACTCACTGCCTTTGGGAATGCGGAAAAGCATCAAGAGGTGGTTGGGATTGGGCCATAGAGGATTGGTTCATTGAGATGACGAGACGGACGGAAATGCATGCGAATTGGGATACAAGGCTTTTACAAATTTTGAGGCATTTGATAATTGAAATTGAACCTCGGTCATGATTTAGAGGCATTCACATTCTCTTCTCTTGTCTACTCTGGTGATTCTTTCATCTGTCTGATCTTCCAAACTCTCTTCCAAACTAACAACATAGACGTTACACCGGGCCGCAGCCCTGGCTTGTCGCACAAGCTTCCAATACATTAATTACCTTTGCAACAGATTCAACACCCGAAAAAACCGGACGGGCTAACGCATAAAGAGGCGCAGCTACGAGAAAGGCAGATTGCTTATCAAGGGTGAGACACGGCATAACCACAATAATAGAACAAACCTCCGCTTCCGGGGAACCTTTGGTCTCTCTCCTTACAAGGGTTCAATATGATCGTTGTCCTGCTGCCGTGCTAACCGCATCTTAGGAATTTCACCGAAAAAATACGAATTTAGTTGTTGCTGTGCCTCCCGGAGCGCGGAAGTTTGGGGTACAACGTACATAGTGTGTCCTTAAATGATCGACAGCACTAGCTGAGCTTGGCTTGAGCTTATCTTGTGCTTGTGAGCTTTTTCTTGTTTTTCTCTCCGCGTGACCAAAAGGGTGCTAGGCTCGGATATCTTGCTCTCCTCGTCTTAAGACTCCAACTTTATGTACGCTGTTCAGTAAAAAAGATACAGCCTAAATGCATGCTTGAGATTCCGGCGGGCGTCAATCTCATATGTGTTTCGCCACAGAGTTGCATCGCACACTGCTTTCGCGTTTCACCATGTTGCCAGATATCGGATACCCGTGCCGATGTGCGTTGTATGGTCCCGACGCCCTCAAAAACAGAGCATATTCATCCTTGACCGGGGCAAGGAAAAGAGTCAATTCTCACAATGTTCCAGAAAACTCAGCGAACTTAGTTGGAGAAGCTAGTGCCTCAAACACCAAAGACTACCATCTTGGCAGATGCAATTTATTACACCAGCACCAATAAGCTCTCAATTCGTCACTCTTGGCAGAGATTAGGAGAACACACTCTCTCTCCGGACAATAACTTCCAGGCCTGTGTCTCTCTCCCCCCTCCTCCTCTCTTGCGTTCTTACTTCCAAAAGCAGAAAATCAGCCCGTGACGGTAGGCACCGAAACTTGCATGGCCTGATGCTTAATGGGGTGTGGGACGCGTGTAGGAAGGAAGAAAAAAACGTGGCCTAGATGTTCCCCCCCCTTTGCATTAGCCGACCCTGGATGCCGATTGCAAGGGGGTGTGTTACCCAGCTGATTCCGCCGGCGAAGCTAAACCGTGTGGGTTAGTTGGTTCGCAGGCACGAAGAGTTGGAGTTCGTGTGGTCCATTCTGTGGGCTATAAACATCTAGTAAACTTGTCACATTTCTTGCATGATTTACTTGTGGATGATGTTATTTTCACCGTACATCTCAAGTAATAAGAACCACAATTAAATCATAGAGAAAAAAAATCCTTCTGTTGCTCATTACGTACAAGGTATCATCTCCAACTTCTACTCCAACTCCCCGCAATGTTAAACCTTCCAGGTTCCCCAACTTGACGAAATTACCCAGCTAGCGTAGACGCTCGACCCCTGGTCCACGCTGACGTGGGGGGGAGAAGAGGTTGATCATGAAGTAATTGCGAATGCGAATGAATCAGGACCTTCTTTGACCTTTTTATCTCGGACACATGTCGTCGGACCGGTTTCGGGCCGTGCCCCGGTTCTTCGGTCACGGCCCCGCTGTTTTTCTACCGGAGGTTTGCACCGAAACTCTAGAACCTCGGCGCCCAATCTGTCGCGGCCGGCTCGACTAGATCCACCGAGAGCTGCCACTCCGGCGGACACGGGATCAAGAGTGAAGCTTCACTATTCTCCGAGTCAAAACTGCTCATACCTTGTAGACTTTGGCATAGAGGTAGAGAGACCAGGCTCCTCATTGTCCATCGTGGAGGTGCTCCTGTGCATCTCGGTCGTGACACTGGGCGTCGTAGCTCTGATGTTCTTTTCCTCTTGCTCAGTCTTTTTCTCAATCCCGTCCTCTTCTCCCCTGCCCACGCCAGCAACGCCCGTATTGCCTCGCCCAACATATCCTCGCTCTCTTGTATAAGCGTCGTTCTTGCATCCACCACCGGTCCAATCGCCGCCTCCATAAGCTCTGGGAAGCCTTCACTTGTTCGTGAGGAGCATGTGACGAAGCGACCTCCTAGACGCTTAGCCAACCTCTCTCCATCATGAACATGTTCCTGATTTGGTAAATCCGCCTTTGCGCCAACGACAAGACACGGCAGACTAGATCCAGGCGCCACCCCAACGCCCTCAAGCTCACAGCGGGCGCAAAACTCGCACAGCTCTCGGAAGCTGTTGGGGTCTGTGAGGTCGTAGACTAGTATGAGGGCGTCGCAGTCGCGCATGCCGCGGGTGAGCCAGTAGAAGAGCTCTTGCTTTGAGAGGGCGAAGCCATCGCCGTGCGATGTGAGGGAGATTGGTGTTTCGAACCAGACGTTGCAGGCGAGGCCACGGAGGTTGGTTTGTTTGCACGCGCTGTCACGTTCTGTAAAAGGGTCGTCGTCGGGGATGAATTCGTCGAGACATATCTGAGAAACCGTTAGAGCCGACTTGATGTTGAAGAGTTGTTACTTACTCTATCCAAAAGACTATGCCGTCCGCTTCCCTCTGCACCGAGTATTTGAACCTGAATACTCCAAGGCCATGGCTTTACATTGCCGTCTTGAAGGTAACGACTATTTCTGATTCTGAGTCTGCTTGCTTGCCAATCTTGAACATCCATCTTGGCATATCTGACGAACCAAATAGATGGGCGACATGCTTCTTCTTAATTTATGGAGACGCCCTTGTCGAGTATCATCATCCAAGACATATCGAGTCAAAGGGTGCGATAGATCCCTTGATGTTCCAAATGAATCGGCACATCTCCCTTTAAAAACCGACCCTCGCGATATCGACCAAGGGGGAATCACCATTAAATTCCCCCCTCACCTATTCGACCGAATAAACCAGAGACAAATTGATTGCAGGGTCAACCTGTCATTAGCATTGAGCAAGTCCACTATTTAACAGTAATATATGTACATGGGCTCAAAAAACGGCCTGAATAAATGTGTCCAGAATAATGTATCCATCTGTTTGATGAAGCTGTCCCTTTGATCAATCCTTTGACCGGGCGGGAAACTGCCCTTTTTTCTTCATGAAATCCCTTCGTCTCAAACATTTAAGCGACGACACCAGTACCGGCCTTGGCCTTGACGAGCTCGCAAATGCAGCTGGCAGGGTCGGTGCTATCATTACAAGTTAGCCTCATGTCTCAAACCTTCGCGGGGATACTTCTTTTGACTTACGTGTAGCTGTAGGGAGGAGTGAAATCCTTCTCCTGGGTGATACGAGTGTCAGAGTTGGTGAAGATGTTGTTCTTGTTAGAGGCGAAGCCCTCCTCCTCGCTGTCGAGGTCGGTAACGATGGCGAGCTGAACATTGGTGAACGAGTTCTGCTCAACGAGCACCTGAGCGCCCATGCGAGAGTTGACACCAGAGGTGGGAACGTCCTCGTAGCAGCTGCTGTAGATGTGGGCGGTACCGAAGCGCACAGAGGGAGCACGCGAGTTGATGTTGGACCAGTAGTTGTGGTGGTAGGTGACGTGGAGCTTGCCGGTGTCATCAGAGGCGGCGCTGTCGCTGTGGCCGATCAGACTGGCCTTCCAGTGGTCGGAGAACTTGGTCCAGCTGATGGTGATAAAGTCGGAGCCGCGCTTGGCGTCACAGAGACCGTCGTAAAAGTCCTTGTCGCCGGTGATACCCTCGGCAGAGAGGTCGCAGTGGTCGATCCAGATGTAGGTGGAACTCTCCATGTCGATGAGATCCTTGCCCTCGGGGGGGTTGCTCATCTTGAGGTTGCGGAGGATGACGTTGGAGACGTCCTTCATGCGGAAACCACCACCGACGAGACCTAGTGAGATGTGTTAGCGATGTATAACATGTTGAGTTTGAAGTCTGCTTACCAGAGCCGGAGCCAACACCGAGAATGGTGGTGTCACCCTCAAGACGGACGATGTCACAACCAGAGAGCAGGCCATCGATCTTGATGACACCACCGTTGGCAACAGCAGAAGTGAGGTCTGCGCAAGAAGTGACAGTGACACCGTCTCCGCTGCCACCACCAGTAGTTCCATCACCGTAACCAACAAGCTCATCAACAGCGGCAGCACCACAGCTACCACCCTCAGTAGCCTCACCACCCGTGGTGGGAGAAGAAGGCTGCGAAGCAGCAGCAGAAGTAGCAGCAGGAGACTCTCCAGCGGCGGAAGAAGCGGGAGCCTCAACCTCGTCCTCAACAGGAGCGCTAGAAGCAACAGCCGAGGGGGCAACGACGGTAGCAAGCGTAGTGGCAGCAGGAGCCTGAGTCTGAGCAGGTTCCTCAACAGCCTCAGAAGCGGCAGAAGAATCATCGCCGCCGGCGGCAAACTGGCACGCACACTCCTTGGCCAGGTTCTTCTTGCTGCAGGCAGAAGCCCACGAGGGGAGCTCAGAAGTCTCGCTCACGGAAGAGCAGAACGAAGAGCCATTGGCGGCAACGGCCTTTGCGCACTCGTTGGTCTTGGGGTTGGCGCAGGCCAGGACGGCCGGAAGGAGGGAAAGGAGGGCGTAGGACTTCATTGTCGTTGTGTGTTTGATAGAGACGGCACGGCCGTTTAAGCAAGAAAGAATGAATGGGAAAAAAAAGTAACGAAAAGAAGTGATTACTGAACGAAAGTGAATTGTTGAAGCTTCAAAAAGATCACATTTCAGCGAGGAACTGTCGTTGTTTTAAAGCAACTCTTTCATCCCACATTCCCGTAGTCGTCATCCGATAAACGCTTTTTAATTTAAACAAGGGACCAGCAAGACGTGTCAACCTCTCGACCTCTGTTTGGCGGACGACAGAATCTCCGCCTGGGCATTCGGCTCCGAGTCTTTAGAGAGGCCCGTCATCAAGGCTGACGACCCATTTCCACGTTTCAGACCCATGTTTGTGGAAACATGCCACGGAGACTTCTCTGACAGCTTGGCGCTTGGGTGGATGGTAAGCGACGTCGCTAATGTTTCATGACAAAACTGGCGAGAGAAGGTTTTTTTTAAGGTGGAAACTTTTTTGTTAAGCTTAATGGATAGGAGTTTGGAGAGGCCAATAAGTTAGGTTGAAGGAGTCACTTTGTCGAAGCCTTGTAGTCGAGTCCGGTGGCATTCAACATATCAGCCGTAACAGTCTTGTCAAACTGTATAGAGTTATAGTCTCATGAGGCTAATGGATTTATACCATTGAAACACAACTTTGAGGTTTCCTAGGCTATAGCGTTGTCGATCTCGGTCCATCGGGGTGTCGGAGTGTCGGAATTCTCACTCAGGTCCGTCAGGGGGGCGATTTATCTGTTTAGCTCACCCTGCAACGGCTTTCCAATTTCGGCCAAAGTATCAGATGGCATTTCCCCTTTAAACCCGTCTTAAATGGTCTGTGAGTACCGAGTTGTGGTTGTATCAGGTAAGTTCAGTATGAATTCGCTTTGGGTTGTGAGCGTATGGAGTAGCACGCGGAGGCTAACTGCCTCTACCCTGCCGTTATGGTCTACAAATGAGCTCAGCCCCCCTCCCCCATATTGAAGGTTCATTTCCATATAAGCCCTCGATGCGCACAATGCTTAGCGTAAAGTAAAGTGTTGTTCTTGGATGCCTTGTGTGTTGGGGATTCGTTGTCCGGGAGAGTTTACTTGGCGGAGGCGGAGGCGGAGTGACGAGAGACACTGAACGAGTATGGCTCCTAGAAGTCAAGTCGTTCTCTTGAAACTAATTTATGAGTGCGTCTAAAAGTTTCTGGTTCCTCGATAAAATCCCGGTTGCATTCTGGGACTGCACTTCCTACGCATCTCCGGCAACAAGCCATTGCCTCATACTCTAGGAGATTCTGAAATGAAATACACAGTTAAGAAACATAGGAATGCTTAGGTGGATCTATTCATTGTACAAGGCGCAGCCTGCTTGTGGCTTTTTCCCATACTTGGCGGGTTAGCCACCAGCCTGATCTCGACTCGAGGGGACAAAACCGAAGACTCTGTCCCTTTCCCTCCTCCTCCGTCTCTTTGCGATCGACTCTGTCATCCTGGAAATACCCTCTTGTTTTGTGTTTTAGCCCATTCGCGAGTCACAATGCCAGATACCTGCACCTACAACTGCTCGGCGCACCCTACAGAGGTCAACGCATATGGCGACATTTCGGGTATCGGGGTACGGAACACTCTCGCAATTCACAATACGAAGCATCGAGTCCCATTAATTCGCATCTAGGTCACCACAGCCTTCTTTGCTACAGCATGGATGCTTGTCCTGTTGCTAATCGGCTACTACTTGGTAGCATACAACCCCGAGCTTGATCCCTTCCGGCAGCCGGGCAAGAAAACGCCATGCCAGCATCCCAATGCCACCGACTACATATTCCTGTATGCTGCCCGCAAGTTGCCCGGGCTTCGAAACGTGCAACACTCTGAGCTGCTTCGGTCCAGTCGACTAGAATCCGCATTGAATCAGGTAGCAGCAACACCGAGTCTCCCTTGTGCGCTTCCGCGTTAACCAAGCAAGTGCGTCATGACATTCGCAGATATCCAGATCTTTACTAGTTTAGCGATCATGATCAGTGGATACATTGCGCTGAGCTGCAGACTGCAAAGTTACCACTGGCAACTGATGGTCTATCTTGTGTGGCTGGCCTCCTTGACGCACCTGGCAGCTCTGTCATTCCTTCGAAACCATCTCGCACACCAACCTGGCCCAAGGATCTGGCGTGTGACTGCCATGTTCTTTATACTGATTCTTCTAGCTGTAGCCGTCGGCCTCGCTGGTTACTTTGTCTGGGATGACGGTGCTAGCAAGGTCTCGGACTTTGCTGTTTGCTATTTCGGCAAGAAGATGAACACCAAGTCAGTCGCGTTTGAATCCATGATCAAGACCCTCATCCTTCTTGCATATGGCTTCTTCATACGCGTCGCAAAAATGTCAAAGGCTTTCGAGGGAGGGTTTCGAAGGGTTGCAGCTCAACTAAGCGCCAAGGCGATGCGACTCCAGCATGGCGATGGTGTTGATGATGCTCAGCAATGGGATCCCCATGATTGGTTGAGTTCCACACCAACAATGCCACGCCGTATGATGCGTACCTTTTTCATCGCGCTTTGCAGCTTATCAAGCATCCATCTCAACTTCCTCACGTCATTTCTCGCAGAGGTATTCTTCTTCCTCCCCCTTCTTCAACGTTCCACCCACTCTCTGACCTTGTTGTTTGTTGTTGTTGCGTAGGTCTACTGGCTATCTCTTTCAGCTCTTTGGGTTACGCGACGGTATTTCAAAACGAGGCGGCTAGGGCCAGAAGAGGAGAACGAATGGACGTTTGGCCAAGTCCTGCCAGTGCTTCTGGTCGTAGCACCGTTGGCAGCAATATTCGAGCACTTGTTACCCTTTCGATCAGCCGCCAATAGGCGACGGCAACGGCCGAGCCAGATAGCCTTAGAGATCGTCGACCAGCTGGAGAGGGACGAAGCCCAGGACGACGTACAAGTTGACTTGAACCAGCAACACATCAACTCGCCTGCATACCGCGGAACATCCTTCCTGACTGCTGTGGCGTATATTGAAGCTGGCATCTTCTTCATTGTCGACCAGTCGCCCGGTATCAGGCAGCCAGCCATAAGACTTGGAGCTTCGTTCTTCATCTTGAACCCACTACTACAACTCCTCTGGATACACGGCGTACTCTGGATCTCGTGCACGGATTGGAGCAGTCTTGTCAAGAAGACGGTCCGCTGGGCAACCTTTACCGCATTCATGGCCATCACAGTGAACGAGTTTATCCTAGCCCCGTTGAAAGGGAGCAGGGGCGATAAAGAAACACTATACGGCAGTCTCACTTCCCTGGCGTTGGTGGGGGTAAGCATCAACCTCCCGGTAATCATCTCGAGACATCCCGAGATTTCAGGAGGCGTAGAGCACCAACCTTCGGTCCTGGTTTCAATTTTTGGTGCTGTTGTAACCGTCATCCCGATTTCTGTCCCTCTCCTAGTGTCGGGTCGTGCGCGGGAATTCATGGGAAACACTGGCGTGTGCCTCTGTCTACAACTCGCCTGGTATTGCCTCGAGTTGTTCGTGGGGAAGATGGATATAGGACCGAAATACGCCGCATCGTTCAGATGTGTGTTGATGTTCTGCATCCTCTTCGCTCTGGGGGTGCTACAATACAGGACATCCGTTGGGCCCAGAACCTCGCTCCTTATTGGGGCTTTCACGACATCAGCATTGGTTTGGGTCGTTGTTGACTTGATCGCTTTGCCCATGAGGCAGGCAACGACACAGGGTGATTGTGCACCCTCGTCCAGCTAAAGTACAACGTTGATTGTATAAGCAGCTAGATAATATATGTTTCAACTCTCGACACTAACCTCAATTCTATATCGCAATAGTTGAATTACCAAGCAAGTGCATTTTCCTCAGTGGATTCGACGCCTTTCGGCTTGTCGACTCTATCACCCTAGTCAAGAAAAAAACGAGACTCTAGTATTAATATCTTACCTTATCCTCCTCTAAAAATATAAAAATAAAAATAAATATAAAAATTAATAAAAATACTCTAAAGCATTTATAATATTATAATATTCTTATATAAAATTATCTGCTATATTTATGATGAGTTCGTTAATACCCTTTACCCCCTGGTGTCTCGTTTATTTCTTAACCCTCGTGCCCCGCGTGCCTGCCTCCGCCTCCAGATCTACTCCCCATCTGTGCAAATCTTGGAGTCTGTAAAGACTTGTGGGGCTCGAGTTAACCAATGCTAATTGGCCCTCAGCAAGCCATAATAGTGAATAGGTACCTTCGGCGAGGTGGTGAGGAGGTTCTAGCACAACAGGGATCTCGCCCCGCAAGTCTTTTGCACAGCTCAAGTGATAAGAACCCGGCTGCAACTCTATCCGCACATCAACAGTTTCTCAACCGTGATCTTTGAATTGATCCAAGATGGGCAGTATCTCCGTACGCAAATGGATTCGCTGGGTTCCTGAGGAGGCTAGTGAGCCGACTTCTACTCTCGTCCTCACCTCTCCCGGGCGGCACTTTGTCGATTTGCGCATCTACCTGCCTGAAGGCCATCAAGGGACCTGGACCGGTCAACATGGTAAGCACCTCTCTCGCCATTTGATATCACTCAATTAACAAGATCTAGACCCTCTACCCTTGTCCCGCCTAGAATGGGGAATCGCCGGCATCTCAATCTCAACCAAGCGCCCGGACTCAACCGGCAAGCTGACATCCTACTCAGCCTTCCACCAATGGATCTCATCCCGCACCTTGACGCCAGAACTCTTCCCGGACGCAGGCTTTATGTACCCCCAACCCAACGAGCTCACCCTCGAAAAGGGCTCCATGCTCAACCCCGACACAGGCGTCGAAGGCGAGTACGAGGAGCTTTGGCATGACGTCGACCCCACTGCCGTCCCCGGGGAGGGCGGTGTGAGGGTTCTGGTGGTGCAGCTACATGACGATGAGCACCGTACGAGGGGCTCGGTCGTGAGGTTGGGAAGGCATATGCAGGGTTTTGTGAGGGTTGGGGATGATATTGCGTTGGAGAGGTGGGAGTGGGATGAGGGTTGGAAGAGGACTGTAAAGATTGGGGAGATTGGGTTGCCGTGTGAGAAGATCTTGAAGGGGGAGAATTTGAGTGAGGGTGATGTTGTTGATGTGGGAGGAAAGCCGTGGATGGTTGTCGAGGAGAGCGGGAAGCGGGATACTACTTCGAAGCTGTAATCACTCCACAGATCAAGATGATTAACTCCGTAACTATACACTCAATGAGATATTCATCGACAGTCGAGGTAGTCTCGAGGACTTGGGCTAAGTGTGTGGTGTGATCGAAACTTCGCAACACGACTAACGATCTGAATGGCCTATGGAGCAGCAGTCATGTAAAGCTCTTGAATAGACAGACTTCGCAACCATATTTGCAGCGCCCGTGGATAGTTGGGGATGTTGTCAAGGCAAGCAAGCAAAGCCAGATAAGCTGTATGTCTGTAAGTTAGTAGCCCGATCCAAGCTAGATAAGAAGGGGATTGGACAATGCCTTGACCAAGATCTATGAATCAACTTCACAACATTGCTTGGAAGACAGCTTTCATGGGCAAGCGAGGGCCTTTAAGACCATATCGAGATAAGTGGGCAAGGTGATGTCAAGGCAATAAATAACTTGATGGCCAACGAGGTGAAAGAGTTCCAACACACTCACATACCATATCAACTTCACAAAAACACACACAAACATGTCATGAAAAAAGTGCCTTCTCAGTCCTATCCGGACTGGATATCATGTATTCCACTCCCACAGGAGCAAGAAGCCCACACCAAGAGCTTAATCATTCCATCATCCCATCATCTCACTTCATGTACAATTCAGTGCAACACAACTCGCACACCACCACCACCACCACCACCACCACCACCACCAATCCCTTTCCCTTTCCTCTCTTCATCATCTTTTGATGTTTCATCTACAAACAACAAATATTTCGCTTGTGGTCTAATCATCTACCCGCCTCAAAGCAGCTCGAATAGAAAAAGCGCAAAAAACACTTTATCTTTCTTCTTTTTACCCCGTCCTCCGATCACACACAAACTCGAACACACAAAAACATTTGCTCTTGGGGGTTTTTCCATATGTACCCTCCATGATGCTTCTTGCTTCAAAAAACAATAGTTGCAGGTACTGCGTTTATAGCAGACTCTTGCAGAGTAAAAAAACGCCCGCCGATGGTTGGATAATAAAAAACTTTCAAGCCCAAAATAGTAGCAAATAAAACACTTGAATCAACTCTTCTGAGAAAGACTTCGTGCTTTGGATGAAAAACGTGGCGTATGCGAACAGAGTATAACCGCATGAGTAAAAAAAAAACGTTCTGGAAGAAAAAGACGTTGCAGCTCAGACAGCCCAGCTGCCCCTTCGCTCTCGGACTCCCCATCCCACAGGATCCATGCTGTCGAGGTTGGGGTGCTGTCTGGCCCATTCCTTGATATAAGATCGAAGAGCTCTCCATCGAGGGCATCTCTTGTCTCGGGGTGTGCCGTCGTCGGCTTCAACGAGGTGGCCCTTGGCAAGCTGTTGGTCGTCGTCCTTCTCGAGATCATCAATGCTCATAAGACTAATGCGAGACAACTCCTCATCAAAGGCTCGTGCCATGGCGGGGTATCCTAGTGACAGATAGTTGTAGACTTGAGTGACGAAGCCATCGTCAAACTCTTGGGCAATCTTCTCCTCAAGCTCGGCGTGGGCCTTTTCCTGCTGAAGCCGCTCGTCGATGCCATGGAGCATGTGTAGTCCCTTGGGGTTGCCGGCCCGGGTGCGGTGTTCCTTGGTGCCGTTGGTACCGTTGGTCTGGCCGTTGTATAGACCGTTAGAAGCACCGTTGATAGCGGCGGGCTCGTCCGTAAAGCTTGGAGAGCTGATATGCGAGGCGGTGCCGGGAGTAGCCGGCGGCTTGGGTGTTGCCAGCATGGGTGGGGCATGCAGGTCTGCTGGCACCAAGTAGGCATCATTCGATTCGGACCTGAAGCAGTATCCTCTCCAGAGACCCTTCTCTCCCGAAAGATCCCGGTACTTCTCCTCGGCATGGCGCTCTGCGAATGGATGGTCTGGCTCAAGCTTGGTCTGCTTGGGCGACGGACACCTCCGAAAGACGAGATCCTTGCCCAGCATGGGTGGAGATACCGCCTGGCGCCTCTTCTGGAACGGGGGAGCTGGAGACCTGTGACCGAAGCCGCCGAACGGGCGTCCAAAGCCTCGACCCGAATTTCGAAAGCCGCCGGTATCTGGGGGGATCTGAGAAGCTTTGGCGTATGGCACATCAGATCTGCCGGACGCCGCCGAGGGGATGTATGGCATCGGAGATTCACCAATGTGCCGGGATGGCGCAGGTGCCGGGGAGGCGGCCTTATTAGTCTGCTCGGCCGTCAGATAAGAATCTGTCTGGAGCAGTGGCATGTACGTCTCCCCAATGGGGCCTGGAGCGCCGGGCGATGACCTCTTCCTGCCGGCGGGGGGCGCGTGCTGGTTGTTTGACGTGGTCCACATCGGATCCGGAGGGGCGGTCAGGTCCATCTTGTCGAGGTCGGCCGTGTCTGTCCGCATCACCGTGTCTTCACCTTGCTTGCGCGCCGCGTGAGTGTGGTCCTCGTGGGGCTCCTCGGCGAGCGTCGCCATCTCACCCTGCTTGAGCTCAGGTTCGTCAAGCACCATAGGGTCGTCATGCTTCTGGTCTTGGAGGACCTGCTCGGCGTGCTCTTGCATGTGCTTATGCCACCAGGACAGGTTCGCATCGGACGACTGCCGCCGCACATTATGGTGAGCGCCAATGGGGGGATGGCCATGGTGAACGGGTGATGTACTTTCTGGGGAGTTGTCGCTACCAGAACTCTCACGGAAGTAGAAATGGTCAACGTTGCCTTCACGTTGGTGGCTGTTGGGAAAGGCAGCGAGGGCAGCCTCCTGCATCTGGCGCTCAGCCTCCTTGGCGGCAAGCTCTAGCAAATACGACATGACATTCTCATCCTCCGACTCGCGGCGCCGGGCACCGTTGACGACGGGAGGCTCCTCATCGTTATGCTCGTCACCTCGCCGTCTCCCACGGTGCTTTGTAGCGGTGTAGATGTTTCTGGTGTAAGGGGTGATGTCGGTCTTGTCGGTGGGTTTCGTGGCAGGACCAGTGTCTCCGACCCGGCGACTCCTGCGCGAGGTCTCGATCAACTGAGGAGCGAAGCGTCGCTTCGGGCGCAACTCCTGAGGAACGGGTGAGGGCGAACGAGGTGAAGCCTCGGGGGTGGGCTCTGGGTTAGGGCCCATGGTGCAGGGCGGTGTCTTGGGCTGGTGCTGATCGTTGTGGTGATTCTTTGAACTGCTCAAAACCTGCTTCTGCTTTCCCGTCTTGCTCCGGAACGTCTCAAAAGTAGTCTCAATGGGCTCGGGGGCAAACCGTCGCCTTGGTTTATCTGGCGCTGCCATGATGGAAGGAAGAAACGAAACGAGCGAAGGGGTTCGGCCGAGGGCGGGATGACTCGTGACTGGCTTCTCGAGGTTGGCCTGTGTGTGCGCTTCTGCGCGAACCTTGCCTTGGCTTGTGCTTGTGCTGTGCGTGCGTGTGCGGTGCGTGCTTGTTTTGTCGGAGGGGTAGACAAAAATAAAGAAGCGATGAGCGCAAGGAGCGGCACGCAGGGGAAAATAACAACAGATAAAGGTGTAACTTGACAATGAAGAGTGTAGAAGTATGTGTGTCTAGTAAATGAAGAACCGACGATGTGATGAATGGTTCAGAATTGGTAAGTGACGACAATGACACAAGAAACGTTGGAAAAAGCGATGAGAGCGGAGTGCGCGAACTTGGATTTTGGGCTTATTAGTACTGGAGACGAGATATGGATGGGATGGGCGCTCATGGGGGATAACAAGGCGGGCGGGGCGGACGCAACGCAACCCAAGTCATGGACGGGATGGACGGACTGGGGCAAGACGAGCTGTAGGTACCAGAATAGTTCGTTTGCGGTAGTCAAGGTACTTCAACCTCCATCCCTTCCATCTGTCGCCCGGCGCCGGCGGTCGGTCACAGGTTCACATTTCAATCAAATCCACGGACAACGATTCGTACACGGAACGACACCCCCACCGACAATCCGGACTCCCTCCAGCGCTGCGTGCTGTGCTCTCTCCAGTGCAGTGCCCGCGGTGCTATGCCAGCCCAGGCCACAGTAGCGTCAGACTCTTTCATACGAACTGAATTGGAGGCGGCCGAAAAAAGGTACCGCCACAGTCATTGCCCACTTTCCAAGCCATCCCACATCCCAAGCCCGTTTTCTCAACTGTCCTCCTGCCCAGCTGCCCAGTTTTCTGTCATGTCGGATACGGCCGAGTCGCGGCCATATCCAAGCCAGAGACAAGAGAGGCCAGCCCAGCCAGCCCGGACACCTGTTCCCGACTGCTGTGAAAGCCCCCCCTGGAACGCAAGGGTCCTTGTCATACCCTAGGAGGGGGGCAGCTTAGCAAGGTAGCTCGGAGGGGAGGGGATCTAGGGGACCGGTGTGGTGGCGACCATGATGATGTCCATCCATGGCCCCATTGCCAGGGGACGGTTCAAGAATTTGGGGGACACGGCATAATCGTCACTCATCTACGTAAGGCATTGGATCGTCATCTGGCGGAAACTTGACGATGTGCAGGTTACCGTGTTGCCCATGGGGTTTGGTGTTTTCCTGCACCTACCACCACAGAATGCAGACGCCGAAACCGGTGAACTTATCCATCCTGTCCAGGTCGTCACCGTCAGAGACATGAGGAATTGGTGGGGGTGTCTCTGAGCCCTGCCACCCATGATGGTGGGGTTTCATTAACCATGGGGAGATTGAGAGCCTAGGTAGGGGGTATAGAGGCAGTGCGATCAAGTATATCCAGAAATCACACTGTACCGAGCATCATTCCATCTTGGCGAATAATGGCAGATGACTCAGGCCTCACAGTTGCAGAGCCTCATACTCGCACATGACAACTACCTCTTTCTTCCCCCCCTCCGAAAAAAAAAACCACCACCTTGAATGAACAATTCCGTAAATCTCTGAGACTGAGCAAACGTCAGCGACACAACCAAGCACGAGTGCGCCCCATGTCCAACAATTCCAGTCGTCAGAGACGTTTCAATGAAAAGCTTTGAACGAGGTTTCGCCATTGACCCGGTATGAATGATACTGACATTCGAGCTGACGACAGGGCCGATGGTGTTGTTTTTTTTTGCCTAAACACACACACACCTCCCTCCTACGCCCGGCGCCGCGGCGAAACCAAGAGTCCATCCATTACTCGGCCGGGCTCTCCCATGTGATGCCTTTCTCTTCCCACCGGTGGTGATGTCCGCGCTTTGATCTCTCCTGTTATGTGGCCCTGTTACTGTAGGGAGGGCCCTGAACGCCTGCAAGGCCTCCTACTACAGGGCCTCACTCCAAGGAATACAGCGACACTATCGGGTCTTGGACCTTCCCCTAAAAGAACACACACGAGCAACACATAACTCGAAACGAGCAGAGGCAGACTCCTCTGAGGTGCAGCAGAAAGGCTCGCCACCCGTCTTCCGCGTCCCGCCCCCGGCCCCCGAAGCCGTGTCGCCCGGTGCGGCTACGAGCCTACAGGGACCCGCTACTAGGGTATTTCCGCCGTGATGTTCCTGCAGTTACTGCCTACCTGCCTCTCACCGACACTTTTTCTTTTTAGCCTACAAGAAATCATGAAACTTTGAAAAAGCCAAAAAGAAAAAAAAAAGGGGGGGGGGAGACCTCTGAGCGGGAGACTGCCCGATGCGCTACCAAGCTACGGGTAGGCCGTGGAAGGGCCTAATGCGGCTTGCGGCTCTCCAGCAGATGTTACCCTGTAAGTAGGGCCGGCACATCGTCACCATTGTGGCGAAACGTGAGGCTATCCAAGAATAATCACGGGCAGCAAGCAGATGCGAGCCTTTCTTTTTGAGGCTGCACGGCATGTGCTGTACTGCTACCCTCCCACGCGGGTCATGAAATAATAGATCAGACACTAGAATGGTAGAGGGCCTCGAATACTTGATCGCAAAGACCTTTGTGAACAGTGTGATTATAGAGTAGATGTCAATAATAGTCAAGTATCACCAGAAGAGGATATGTTCCAAAAGTCTTCCATGTATTATTGAATAGTATTTATTATACTTTTTATATCTATCCTCAGGGAATCATACTCTGATGCTTTTGTATCAAGTACTGCCGTGTTATTTTTTCCTCCAACCCACGTCCTACACCCATGGCTATCTCTGCGGCGTCAGGTTCACACCCTCTCGGGAAGCACGTAATCAAGAGCCTCAAGGGTCCGTTTATCTTCTTTTTGTTCCTCCCTCGCTGCTGCGTGCGATCTGCTGTTGTTGATAGAGATGCGCATCCTGTGCTACCACCACCGTTTGGATTGTCGTGGGTTACACAAAGGCGCATGCATCCGGCGTCAATCCCTGAGGAAGATGAAACGCTACTTGAGATACAACTTGGAGAGGTCAAGTTTACTATCGATTCTTGCGAGTTGCCTTTTGAGCACACCGACTCGAAGAACCAGATAACTCACTCGTTTCGTAACCGCTGTCCCTGACAAGTTGTATTCCTACAAACACTCAACGTCCAAACCATCGATAAATCTTCCAGGAATCAGTATCTCCAAGGTCAATCAACCATTATGCATTACCCCCCCACGCAATGCATCCCATCTTTACATATCCCATCCACACACACGACACACACATCTACCATGTCGTCACACCCACATCCAAGCCAGCTACCGGCGAGCGGCTCCCCGAGAGAGAGAAGAGAGCGACAACGAGAAAACATCTGAGCACAGACCTAGCCAATGGCAATGACTCTCCCGCAACCACAGTCGAACCGTTGCATTCAGCCACTTTTTCTTTCCCCTCTTTCTAGGTGAGACACTGCTTGGAAAGGGTTGAGAGCAAACAAAACACCAGGTCTTGTTATCGTCTCTCCCCAACCACCTACCGCTTTCCTACCTACACAACGGGGGCACCTTGTTTCTCTCGCGGAGTTTCATGTCCACACAACATCCATCCCCTCCCTTGCTCCCACAACAGCCTCCCCCCCACACTCACCGCATCTGCGAGTCCCAGATGCATCCCCCTTGTCTCATTCACCCATCCATCCCATCCAGAGCTTGCCGTTTGCCGTCTCCGCTGAGAACACGACCGAATGCCTGCCTGCATGCGAAGCGGTTTCTAGCTGCCGAGTAAATCCCCCGGAATGATACCCTACCTTTTCTTTTTTTCTTTTCGAGGCCATCAAAGCACACGATACCCCCTCCCCCTTGCAGAACAGACCCCCCCTCTATCAATATCTGACTACATCCGCCGCCTTTCTCACTCATCACGATATAGCCAAGATACGCTTAGCTGTCAAACCCCGGTGCACGGCTCTATATCTGAGCCCATCGCCATCCTCAACTCTCCTGACATTTTCCCCTCTAAGCCCCCGTACCGTGTCCTCCTTGTCAGCATCTCCCCGTCGCTTTGTCGAATCGGTGAGACGCTTCCAGGCCCGTGGCGGCTCCTCAGGTGATGTGGTCGCGTCGACCACGCCCCCAGCCTTACTCACCTTCTTTTTTTTTCCCCTTGTCCTCACGTTATAAGATACTCTTCCGATATACCCTGCGCTTGAAAGAGGATACACGTGGGCCATTCTCCATGCGAGCCTGCACCGGAAGAAATCGAGCTTCCCCCTGTTGCCTTTCAGGGGATATTAAGCGCGAATGCTCAAGCGAAAAACATTACATGAGGTGTCCAGATGGTGGTGCTACTTTTTTACACACCGCTCCCTTTTGCTGGTAAACCCACTGAAACCTTATTGCTCTGATTTTCTGGGGTTGCAATCTCTCCCCCCTCTCTCTCCTGCCGGCATGTCTTGAATCGAGCTGGTGGCTCTAGAACACGAAGCCGTCAGTTTTCTTCTTTGTGCAGGAAAAGAACGAGATCCAGCCCCTCAGATGGTCTCGCCATGACATTCTACCATAGCAACGGCTCATAGGTCAACAACCTAGATGCCGCCATCTCAAATGTTTCACATGTCGAATCTCTCCTCTCTGCCCCAGCTGAAGAGAACAATCTCAACTTGGCACTTCCGCTCGTCCTCAATGATCGTCGTGCACGCACGGCAACTCCACAAGCCATGTGTTTCCCGGTGTGGCGCCCGCGGCAGCCGGATTGAACTCTAACCCCTCCCCTTCAAAAAGCCCACGGGACAATACCAACGCCCATCGTCTTGGCTGACGGCGGCGGATTCGGTGCCCCTCCTCATCCCGACGGCCGATCGGAGCTGAGAAAATCCCCCTCCATCAAGACCTTCTGGAATGCATGTCTCTCCTCCCCAGCCAACCGTCTCTTCCCAAAATGCAGATCGCGGGCGCGGAGAACCAAGGGTCCGTCTCACAACACACACGACGTCAGTTCCGTCAACGAGTCGAGATCTACACTCTTGAAAAAGGCACGAGTCGAGCAATTGGCTCTTGTGAATCTTTCTCAGCGTAGTCGTACTGCAGGGTCCTGACACGGCGTCGGGCTTGTAACTCTATCTCGAGCGTGTTACTGTACTTTTCCACGTAGTCACCATGAGTAGCTTCCCCGCTTGACGACGGGGTGAAACCATCGTCGGATGCCGATGGCGGAAGAACGGCCACATCGTGAGGATCTCGTTAGACATCATCTCTTCCCGCACATGATTCACCTGACCTGATGACTGTATCTTGGATCTTCATCTTGCCTGGCGTCGAGATTAGCGTCAAGATTCAGAGTCGACGGCTGATGACTGCCGTGACCAAGATTTTGGATCGAGATGACGATATCTGACCGAGCAAACATACGATTTTCTCAACCATCAAGTGACGAGACTAGAATGTATGCCTGCAAAGGTGATTTCTTGGCAAACGTCTTTTGTATGTCAAAAAGAGGCACAGTTCCAAGCCATTGAGCCACAGTCGGATCGTTCCCTAAGCGTAGACCTGACTATGTCAATAACATCACTTGAGCAGAACATTGTCAAAGACTGGCCATAGATAAAACCCATTCAGTACGACTGAGTAATATCGTCCAGTCAGCGCCGCTATCGGAGTTTTATCTGCTGCCCCGTTACAGAGTGCAACCTTATTCTATGGCTTGCTTCAGAACACGAGGCGTGCTACACAGAATGTCCTCGAGCTTTTCGAGTGCGACGATGGTTCAATGTTACCCCGTGTACGCCTCACGCGCCATTTCATCGAACCTTACACATAGATAGGAGAGCTGACAAAAAGATATGTGTTGGCTTTGTGAATGTTCCAACTATCGTGTGTTGCTGCGATTACCTAGAGAGACCGATACTTGTCAACCACATCGCAGCACGAAAAGAACATCTCCGGATGTCCCATTTCATAGCCAGGCAATCATAAATGCCGTCCACGACGCCCCAATGCGATGCCGTGTTCCCCAGCTTTTAGGCCTGACTGAAGCTTCTTGAAGCCCTGAGCTCCTCATGCTCTAGCCACCCTACACCCTCGACGAGAACCAGGTGCAACGGCAACAATTACGTCCACAACACCTGTATCTTGCCCTGAAAAGAGACATCCAGTTACAACAATACTTCGATCAAGTGATTAAAGTGTTGAACAAAAAGACCTAGAAGCAACTAGTAGCTTGGCGCCATGCTCAGTCAGCGTGGATAGAGACAGTGTTGGATTACAAGGCCAATCTCGAGCTGCCCCCAAGCAAGATTAACACTACCTACCTACCTATGTGACTAGGGAGAGCTGAGTAACTCGTCTTGTCTGCATGTGCAACTCTCTAACCAACTCCCAATGCTGATCAATCCAAGTCCCCTCCCCCAAGGCAATTGCTAATCATCCCTCCCTCTCAAATCATTCCTCTCGGTCGTCATAACTATCCTGCGATTCCACTCCGGTCATCATAACCATGCAGTGATTCCAACCCAGCCGTCATTTCGATCTCTCCCGGGGAGTCACGTTCAACCAACAACTTTACTAAGCCCCTCAACGGTCGTCATAATCGAGTCGAGAGGCGCTCCCGTTAACTATTGTTGTTTGTCAGCCCCTTCCCCTCGCTAACCCGAACGAGGCAATTCCATCCACACCTCGCGAGGGGAAGCCAAGGAATCATAGCTGGGAGGGCTTTGTTCCTGAGGTGATGGCTTGGGCTTTGACCAAGATGCAGCTGGGGCGGGGGGAGGTGCGAGATGGGTACAAAGGATGGACGAGTCTCTCTCTTTTGGTGCTCTGAGCTGTTGCGAGCTTCGTTCTCAGACAGGCATAGTCTTGAATTGACAACTTCAACACCATACTCTATACTCTGCTCTGTGAGAGACTATGGCCTTAGACGAAGAGAGCATCAACGGTCCCCGTGACTCAACCGTGGATGTCGAGAAACTCGGCCGTCAACGACCAGAAGTCTTCAAGTCGATATGGGCTGAGCTAGGCTTCGGCATCTCCGTCTTCTCCTCCATGCTATTAGCTGTAAGTCCAACCCGACCCCTTCAAAAACTTCCATCATACTCTAACCAGATATTAGGAATTCTTCGTCAGTGGCTTCCATGTCATCCTCCCTCCCCTAGCCAAAGAGCTCGACATCCCCCAGGCCTCCCAGACATGGCCCTCGAGCGTCTTCTCCCTCGTCACAGGAGCAATGCTCCTCCCAATGGGCCGACTCGGCGATATGTACGGCGGATACCTCGTCTTCAACGGCGGACTCCTGTGGTTCTTCATCTGGGCTCTCGTTGCGGGTTTCAGCAAGAATTACATTATGCTCATCTTCTGCCGTGCCTTGCAGGGCCTCGGTCCAGCTGCATACCTGCCGGGCGGCGTCATGCTAATGGGCAAGATCTATCGCCCCGGTCCACGCAAGAACCTCATCTTCGCCCTATATGGAGCCTTTGCGCCGCTTGGCTTCTTCCTCGGCATCCTGATCGGAGGGCTTTCTGCTGAGTTCCTTACCTGGCGGTGGTACTTTTTGGATCGGCACCATCATCTTTGCAGTCGTCACTGTAATCTCGCTGCTCGCTGTGCCCTTTGACTACAACCGCAAGCGGGCCGGCATGTCAATGGACTGGTGGGGAGTCACCACAATTGTGCCGGGGCTCCTTCTGATTGTTTATGCCCTCACAGACAGCTCGCACGCCCGGAATGGCTGGGCTACTCCACACATAATCGTGACCTTGGTTCTCGGTATCATCCTCCTAATCGTGGCATGGTATGTTGAGACGCACAAGGCCAGACATCCTCTCCTACCGGCCGACCTCTTCGCACCAAAGTGCATGAAGCGCCTGACTGTAGCGTTGTTCATGAGTTTCGGCACCTTCGGCATCTTCCTGTTCTACTCCAGCTTTTACATAGAGTTGGTGCTCCACAAGTCGCCGCTTACGACAGCCATCTGGTACATCCCTCTGTTCGCTGGTGGACTACTCATCGGCACCGTGGGTGGATTCACCCTGCATTTCCTTCCTGGCAGACTTCTGCTGTTCATCTCGTGCTTGGCCAATGCAACGAGTATGCTGCTATTCGCTCTTATGCCCGAGAACCCAAACTATTGGGCATGGGTGTTTCCAGCCATGGTGTGCTGTACCATGGGCATCGACATAACCTTTACAGTCAGCAATATCTTTCTGACGACCAATATGCCAAGTCACAGGCAAGGATTGGCCGGGGCATTGATCAACAGTATCCTCTTCTTAGGCATCAGCTTCTTCCTCGGTATCGCGGACATTGCGGTGGGACAGACGGCTCACCTTGGGCTCAGGCAGAGCTACAAGGTGGCTTTTTGGATGGCATTCGGCGTGGCATCAGTTCCCCTACTGTTCCTCCCATTCCTCAAGATTGGATCCGCAAAGAGCGACCTCACGTTGGAGGAGCGACAGCAGCTCGAACAACCGAGGGGAGATGAACACCTGGCGGAAGAGTCGGAGACTGAGGTGGAGCCTGAGTGGGAGCATGAGCTCAAGATGTTTGAAGCTGTAGAATTTCGGCAGTTCAAGAATGGGTCGGTAGATGGACTGGGCAGGGGTTTTAATGATGGGGACGGTAATAAGTACGATGCTAAGACTGGGAACAGATACCCTGAATGGATCTGACACTTGGGTGTAACGGGGCCCTGTCAATAGTTGCCAGGCAAATTTGATATGTAGTCTGAGGCTGAATAAGAAGAGAATCTCATAAGAAGGGTCCCAGTCAAGGATGTGCGGCAAATAGACAAAGACCCTGATATCGATGAGGCTGGTCAATAATACCGAGAGAAGCGCACCATGTTCCTTGCCATGGAAGCTTCATCGTGTTTCTACAGGGATTGCGGTAGAAACAAACCCGGCGTCCCGGATGTTGGAGAGGTAAAAGCCGGACGTAGGGACAGCCCTGCCACGGCTACACCAAAAAGGTTAATCCGCCGAGGGCCAAAGCAAAGGGGGGGCGGCGGTTTTTGGCTTTTTTGAGGTCTGGCACATTAAAGTTGAGACGAAAAAGGGACCGCAAATGCCCCTGCATGAAATTATGTGCAGCCAGCCCCCCTTGTCTCGAGCAAGGGTTGTTGCGGGAATGGCATGGGAAACGTGGTCTTGAGGCTGCCGCCACTTGAGATTTGTGCAACAGTGGCTTGCAAATGAGGCGGCGAGGAGGAAGTCAAAGAGTTGATTCATCATCAAGCTGTTGCGTTGCCCAGAGGTGGCGGCGAACCAGGGCTTGACCGTTGAGTGTGTTTATGGAGAACTGATCATGGTGCCCCCTTGTCAACGGTTAATGTCAGACAGAGACGCTTGGATCCAGCGTTTTTCAACACACTCTCCAGCAAGTCATGATCCATCGCAGTCGTTGCCAAGTTGGATTGTGCAGGCTGTGAGTGGCTCCGCTGACAGAACCCGCTCCAAGTTCACACTTTGTCGAACCAAAGATGGGCTGTGCCTTGTCTTGCATCACTATCGACCAATCTTAGCTGTCGCACAGAGCGCAAGACTTTGCCGGATGCAGATCTTCGAGCGTCATCGCTCAACATGCCGTCGCAGCGGAAGAAACGGAGTAGCTCCCGGCTTTTGTCGTGGAGAAAAGCGGAACGGGTAAGGACCGTAGGGGGAGACAGCACTAGACCTAGAGCATCATTCAACCAAGCCTATGGGAATTCACGCAAGAGGAAGGATGGCCAGGGTCTGTCTCTGCACGAGTGGGCTTCCTTTCCGTTGGGTTTGGCGTTCGGCGATGGCGTCGAGCTGCCGCCAGGGAAAAAAGCAGGGCAGACGCTGAGATGACGAGATGGTGGGTATCTAGTTCAGGGCGAAGGGGGGGAACTGCGACGGTGAGGATGGGAAATGGATCTAGAGACTATACTCAGAAGAGGCAGCTTGTTGATTATTGCGTTGCTATCGATTGGAGAGCTTCTGAGAGGTTGACTGGTGAGCAGCAGCCATGTGGCGGGCCAAGAAATCCGGGGGAGCAGCGATCAGACCCAATGACGATAATGACGAGATAACGGGGATAGAGGGGAGAGGCTTGTAGCGTAGCAACGTAGATAACAGAATACATGCAGTGCCTCATCCTACAGGAAAGAAGGTGAGGGAATATCCGACTAGAGATAAAAACTTACAATCTCATCTCTTTTTTCCCGATCCGAAACAAAAGACCGCAGAGAGAGAAGAAAATTTTTGCTTTCCCTTTCATTTTTTTTTCTTTTTTGCGTCATTGGTCACTGGGGAAGAGGATCGAAGGTGTGGAGAAGGGGGAGGGACGTTTCTAGTGCCTCTGGTGAGTCGTACCGATCGAAGTGGAGGAGCAAGCCCAAGACCCCGGCTTTGCAAGAGCGCCGTCTTGAAGGTGTTCAATGACTTTGGCCTCAACACATTGATACTGTTTATTTTTGATGAGACGTTAGAGTTGAACAATTCGGCCAGTAGAAGGGATCAGCAGAGATTTGGCTTGGATAAGTTGCATCCGCAAGGTACAGGTGCATCAACTTAAGTCGTAGAGTTTGGGATACACACTCTTCAACAAAGAGAGTGTGGCATCAGGGGACCAACCAAGCTTTGAGTGCGTATTCGCCCCGAATTGATTTAAATCCTTAAAACCTTTTTTTTTTTTGTTTTTGTTTACTTTTTCCCAATATCAACAGTGTCTGTCTGTCCTTCTCAACAACCAAAAAGGTCGTGTTAGAGACTGTTGTTTCTTGTCCCACTATAACCAGCGCTGCCATCCTGGACACACTCCCCGACCTGTACCAACTTGGAAGCTCCAACTTTTTTTACGCGACTCGCAAAGACCCTCCAACTTTTCGATCAACGATCCCGGACGGACAATCGCTCGACCTTTTTCTCCTCTCGGGATTTTTTTCTCATCTTTCGGGATTTCATCTCCTCGGGAACTCACTCACTCATATCCTACATCGTCTCCTCCTACTCGACCCTGTCCCCGCTTCCCGTCGTTTGCCTCTTGTCCTCCCGGGACCTTGCATTTGGTCCGACCCGAGGGTCGCATCGCCCGTGCGACATCCAATCCATCTCGACCGCTCAAGAGCCCGCTGCACCACCGCGCGAATCGCTCTCTCTCGTCTCGTCTGTCAGTCGTCGCACTGCGCCTGTGAATGCGCGCCGTCAGGTACGGGCCGACCTTTTTCTGTTTGATTCTCATTATCCTGCTCGGCCACGTTGTGCTTGCATCTTGTGCGAGCAACTCGTCGCAAGGACCCTCCTTGCCCAATTCCCTCTCTCTCCGATTCCTTTCCCTTCCCTTCCCCTCTACGGACGGATCAATTTGAGTCTGTCTTGTCTCATCTCATCTCTGCGGGCCTTTCCGCACGTACCTGCTTGTGTACCTGGATCATCCTGCCCTTTGAGCGAAACACACGCCTGGGATACCTTGCTCTGTGCGCGGCAGCCACTCGATATCATCTCACGAGCAGGCTTTGTCAGTCCAGTCTGCGCTGGCAGAGCGTCTTTTTCTCATTTCTTCTTCTCTGACCTGTCGTCTTTCTAGTCTTCGGCCATACAAATCCTCCGTCTACATCCCCGGTTGATTTGCAACAAGATCCTTCCCGCCTTGTTCCCGTCGACTGTTGCGCAAGGACCCTGAGCTTCATCTGCGTGCGCACTTGGACCATCGTGCTTTGCACTCTGCTGTCCACAACTAGTCATCTCTCTTCTCTACTTCTTTTTTCCTTCTCCTTCTTTTCCCTATCGCACACCGCAGTCTTGATTCCAAGGTTCTCGACTTCATTATCTTGACCCCAGACGCACCACGGGACCTCGCTACACCCTTCATCAGCCACTGCGAGACACCGGTTTCCCGCTATCAATCAACTACTACCAAAGCCGCTACGCCCGCAGCGCCCTACACCTCAAAGCACACACCGACTTCAGCCCGTCATATCATGGGGTGTTGACCCGTGACCTCGAGATACCACACCTCGCAGGGCGATATCGATTCCTTTTCGAGCTCACCCGCCAATTGTGAATGGGCAACCTAGGTCGCGCTTCTTGGTCTGGGGAACCTACCCTTTTTCCTTGCACCCACTTCCTGGTCTGGATTACCCACCAAGCTGAATCCAGAACAGCTCCAGCAGAGTCTGCGTTGAGCGCAAGACATTTAAACTGACACCGAGGCGGCCATCCCCTGCCTTGACCACTCGGCGCAGGATCGCCTCGGCTTTGCCCATCAGGTCGACAAGCAGCCATCATGACTGCTCCCTCACAGCCCGCCAACCGTGGTCACGAGAAGGATGAGGGCCAGGTCGACCCTGTGCTTCTCTCTTCTCCTCTCTCAACCCCTCTCACCACGAGTCCAGAGCCGGTCTCGTTCCAGTCGCTGGCCGACCAGAATTCAACACCACTCAGCATGCTAGACGACTCATGCTTCTTGGACACGGAAAAGTCCAACATGAACAGCTTTGGCACCATGGTTGCTGATGCTGGAGCTGCTAGTGCAGGTGGCGACAAGCCCACAGCGCCCTCGGACCAATTATCAACAGGGCCTTCCGCTAGAGACCTGGACCCTAGCATTCAGAGCCAGCGCACTGCAGATCTTGGGACTGCTGTCTCTGCTGCGGGTGACGGCAACGCCGAAACGACACGTGCCGTTGATGATACCGTCAATGCTTCCCGTCAAGTTGATTCAAATCCATCGACTAACCAATGTGCTCGCGATGGAGGCTCAAATCAGGGTCCTCTAGAGCAAGATCGACAGGACACCGACAGTCAAGTATTGCAGGATCAGCAGAGACGACCATCACAGCAAAAACTCATTTCGCCAGCAACAATTAATACGACCAACTTGCCGGCCCAAAATAGCAGCGCCCCATCCAGCGGCATCTCGCCTCTCAGGGGCCCGCATCAAAATAAGCAGCATCGAATGGACATTTGGGACAGAAATCAGCACCGATACGAGACTGATCCAGCGCCCACAGGGTCAGTGCCAGCTCAGGCGCCAGCGCTCCCTGCATCAGGGATAGTGACTGCACCAGCACCAGCACCAGCACCAGCGAGCGCCCACTGTACGGATAGTGCTGCTTCTATTGCTGCTGCTCGGTGCGCCACACAGGACATGCCAGCATCCACTTCACCCACTGCCAAATCCGCTTCCCCTGGGCATCGACCGGGCTACCAAGACGGCCACCTCAACGGTCATTCCTCACACGAACCCACGACCACGGTTCCTCTCCCTCTTACACATCCTCCCCTTCTCCTCTTCGAGTTGGAAGCGTTCAACCCACCACAAAGTTCGTCCAGCCGCGCCCGAGGACAATCGTTCGCACAACCTCCGACTCGGGCTCCCTCGATCTCAAACATCCCACTCCCGACATCACTTCCCAGGCCCGATCTGGGGCCTACGTCGGGAACATTGCCCAGCTCGAGGCCACTGCTGTGCGACTGTCTATGACAAGTTCCATCGACGATGCAATCCGTGATTTACACACCGAACTGAAGCGATCCGATTCCAGACGTTCATCCATCCTCGCCGCCAGCGTCAAGGCTTCTGGTTCTGTCGACGATTGCACCCCCGGTTCCGCAGTCGAACAGCTTAGACGACACCCCTCAATCGCATCCTCCATCGTTTCGACGAATAACGCTGCTCGCTACGGCGGCTACTCTCCCGCCGGATACGTCCTCTCTCCGAACCATTCGCTTACTGGCCGTCTGCGCTCGGGATCCAAGAATTCGGCCGGTCGACCAGACTTTGATCTCGACTCTGTTCTATCACGCCACGGCCCAGGAAAGGCTTCTGTCAGAAGCGTTCGATCCACAAAGATCTCCCTTGCAGAGATTTCAGAGTCTGAACCCATTTCACTAACCCAGGACGTTCTCGACATGGCGGACAAATCGCCCCCGATTAAGAATACGGAGAGCGACTCTCTCTTGCCTGACGAGCTTCGCGATGCCAATATGCCTGCCACCGATGTCTTCAACAAGATGATGGGAGATGATGACTTCTTGGATGATAAGAACGAAAAGAAGCCTGCTGATGCCACCACCGGGCTTCTCTCCGATCAAGAAGAATCTCGAGACCCTCAACGGCCTGGAAGCTCGCGCTCTGATACAACGTTCCAGCAGTGTCAGGATGCATTCGGTGATTTTGATGGTGTGCACTGGGTTCCGGAACAAGACGACCCCTATGCCCCTCCCGAAGGGCCAGAGTCTCCTCCCAAGAGACAAATGCCATCCGCTGGCATGGCTCGGCCACAGTCTTACATGGACCCTGAGACTGGTCAGCAGATGCTCTACTACCCGGCCCGAGTGCCCGCCATGCTCAACCTACCCCCCAAGCTGTCCAACAAACCAAAGGCAACCGATAGGAACAAGCGACGTTCCCAAGTGATGAGTGCCATGTTTGAGGGCAACAGACAATCCCGTGTGCTAGATGACAACCGGCGCTCCCAAGTCTTGGATAACCATGACACTACTCGAGACTCTTGGCTGCCTGACCCCCTTGCAGGTCACCGAGAGTCGTTTGCTGCTCTGTCTACGGAGCAGCTGCAACATGTAGATCAGGAACCTCAGAGCAAGACCATCCGCTCTGTGCATTCGGACCGAGATGAGGCACCCGCAGTCCAGCCTGAGACAGCACCCGAAGCTGAGGCCGAACCACTGAGACGGCCCAGGCGATTGTCTAAGATGGATCCTGACAAGCGCAAGTCCAGAATGTCCAACCTGCCACCGCAGCTGAGGGCCAGTGTCTACTTTGACACACCCCCGACAGCGCAGCAAGATATCGAGGTCAAGGACGGATCCGCCATGGCTACTCTCGACAGCATTCTGGATGCATCTGCCAACGCACCAGTCAACGCCTTCACTGACCACGAACGAGCTGGCAAACTTGGCCAGGAGGTATACGGAAAGGAACGAAAGCGAGCTTCGATCGCTCCATCGATGGTACTTCGACCTGAATCAGGCGAAAAGCAACACGAAAAGCATGCTAGGAAGCGATCCTCCTTCATGTGGCTCAAGCGACACAGTCATGCGAGCGACGACGATGACCACCGGGCTAGCAAATCGGATTCTGGACTTGGTCCTGTCAACGCTGATACACGTGCGACGGAGAACGAGGCATTGGCTCGCAGTGTCGATGGTCGCAGCGACGGCCACTCGGACGACGGACAACCGGCCAAGGAAGGTGAAGGAGAAGAGTCTGAAGAGGAGGCTTACTATGGACCTCCCACGACACTTCTGGCTGAACTTCAGCTGCGTAAGCAGCAGCAGAAGCAGCGTACCCAACGAACGTTCCCTGGCGGCATGCATGCGACCTTGCTGGAGATAGATGCTGTTGCCGAGACTCAGCGAAAGGCCCGAAAGAATAAGCGTGTGAACTTGGCTTGGGAGGATGCCGACGGAAACCTCGTCGACGAAGACTCGGACGATGAGGATGTGCCCCTGGCCATCATCGCAGCCAGGAACCAAGGCGCCCAGAACGTCATGGACCTCAACCGACCACTAGGCCTGATGGAGCGTCGCGAGATGGAGGACAATGAACCTCTTAGCCAGCGTCGAGCTCGTCTTCATGGACAGGATCCTAGATCCATCGTGATCCGCAAGCCAAGCATGAACGACCTTGGTGTCAACAACTTGAGCGCGAACCATCTTCCCCAGACTCCACACTCAGTACAGCCTCCGCCAACCGAGCCTGATGATGAGTTTGAGGGCGAGACTCTTGCTGATCGAAAACGCCGTCTCGCTGCCAAGGATGAAGCTGAGAATCCTCTGCCCAAGGCTCGACCCGTCAGCGGTGCCTTTTCCGTGGAGCTGCTAAGCCAGTTTGAGGATCCTGAAGAGAAGAAGAAGCAAGAAGAGGAGAAGGCCAAGCCACCAGGAGAAGAGACACTCGGTCAGCGTCGTCGTCGCCTACAGGCTGAGCGTGAGGCTCGTGAACGTGAAATGAGCTTCAACCAACTGAGCGCAGGACCTGAAGCTGGAGGTCCTGGGGGAGCTCCAGTGCCAGGTATCAACGGCAGAATGCATCAGCTATCAAATATTCTTGCCACGCACCCTAAGAGGGAGGCTGATATTCTCGCGCAACAAGAGCGAGCTCGCGTGGAACGTGAGAACCGACTCGCACGAGAACGCGAAGCCAAATTGGCCGCCTATCGCAGTCAAATGCCACAGACCTTGACTCAGCAGATGCCACAGAGTCTCGGTGGTGGTGCAACCAATGCTCACAATGGTGCTTTCCGAGGTGGTGCCTTTAATGATGGTACTGGCGGTCAAGGTCCTCAAGCAGCCATGTCCTCGCCTGCTCTCAACACGCAACTTCTCAACCAGCCGGCTCTTAACCATCGAGCGAGTGCTGTGTTTAGCCCTTACGGCGCACCGATGCAACAGCAAGGCCCATATGGTGGTTCCGCTACCAACCTGGGTATGATGAACAACAATCCCAACATGGGCGGCTATGGTGGTATGAACAATCTGACCCCCTATGGCGGTGGCGGCGCCGTGTACGGCGGAGGCTTGATGCAACCGGGCATGCAGCCTATGCCTGGCGGTTCAATGAACAGAATTGAACAATGGCGTCAGAGTGTACTCCCTTGAGTTTACCTCTGAGCAACATCTCGACGCCAATATCTATCACAACGTATCAACACGTTTAGAGTGGTGGTGCCAAGGAAGGCACTCACTCACCACATCACTGTACTATTGACGAAGAAGAAACAAGGAGGGGACATTGCAGCGAAAGAGCTTGCTATTGAATTGGGGGGTTGGGTGTCCGGATAGAGAGCTACACCAGAGGGAAGCAAAGATTTTTTTGGGGGTCTCGTCTTTTTTTTTTTTTTTTTTTTTTTTTTATCTTTAATCATGGCACCTAGCATAGCATGGCGCTGGGAAATTACAAGGGCTGGAAGGATAAAGCAATCTTGGCAACGAATAGTTGTGGTCCCTTTTGTAATTTGGGTCTTGTATTCTATCATGAGGAGGTGTGTGGGTGTCTTGTCTAGATCAACATGAACATGATGACATGAATTTGTGTGTTGCTTGTCTAGCGTGATTAATCCACAGCGTGATAAGCTTTTTGATGACGGTTGATGCAAGATGTACGAATGGTTGCTAGAGACTTGTTATGCCCTTGATGGTGTTTTCTCCAAGAGAGCCACGCCGCCCCAACCTGTTGGACTTCTCACCCTTGTCTCCTAAGCACACCAACCACTACACTACATCAAAGTTAGTCATTCCCACTGGACAAGTCAAGGACTCTTTGCCAACTTACTATCAAGGTAGTGTGTCTTGCCAATAGAGCACACCGGGTGAGAGGATCGTCGGATTCGTCATCTCAAGTCGCACTCTGGGATACCTCTCCAGTCAAGTCGAGAGACGATTCAAGCTGCGACGACAGACCATCCGCGACACGGTATCTCGCAAGTGTCTCGTCAAAGAGCTGCCAAGCAGCCGTCCCACGAAGTTCGCGTTCATCAGGATGCACTGCAAAGCCATCCTTCCCCTGCTCACCATCCGTGGTGTGGGATGGCAGTGTCTCCTCCTCATCCATATCTTTCAGCGCCTTGTAATACAATGTCATCTTTGTCGCCAAGCCACCATCCTCAACGAAACCCCCAGGGTGATGCATCAGGGCTTTTTGACGGGTATACCACCACTTTAAGCGCCGTCCCTCGTTCCTCTTGCGGTTTCGTCTTGGTCGACCATCTTCTAGCAGGGCGATGTATGACTTGTCGGCTTTGATGGTGCTTTTGCCGATTGACTTTGGGATTCGGGGGAGGTGGGTGAGGGGGGTTGGTGGTTTGTTGGATATGTTCAAGTCGGAGAGTTGGTGGGTTGTTGATTCCATCTTGGCTTGATCTCTGGCGAGCTCCATCTTGATTGACTGTGGTGAGGATGATTGTGGTTTGTGGATGAGTGAACAAGTTGGAGATGTGTTGATGTTGTGATGGAGATGAAAGTCAAGAAAGAAGATGAAGAGTACTGGTTTATATCACCAAAAAGAATTGACCGAAAAGGGAAATATAAAAATTTCTCCTCAGATTTGAGAACAAGTCAAACGGAAAAAATGTGACGTTGTTGAACCTTGATGAACAAAATGTTCATTTCCCAAAGCGGTAATATAAAAAGTATGCACTGCCAGGCAGAAAAGTAGACAGCATTTCAGAGTCATAAGAAGGATAAAAAGAAAGATACTTGGGAGTAAAAAGTTCGCAAAATATGACCAAGCTGCGGAAATACCTAGGAATCCAGGGGAAGCCAGGGATGATACACTTATTAGACTTTATTGAGTAGAGGTGCAGAGCAACCAGGCTCACGACTACCATGAGAGGTTCAAACGGTGAAGATTGCCTTTGGAGTGGAAATGTACCTTTAGCAGAGTGCGAGACCTGGAAATAATCTCTGATCAACTGGCCGATCATCAACGCCATGTCACCCACCCACAAGGATCGAGATGCCGCACGCATCCTGCATCCAGGACTAGGATCTGGAATCATTGACTTGGAAGGCCTGTTCGTCGAAACTAACCTGCGAGAGACTTCAGACAAGGTCATGAAACGCCATGATTCATGTCGGCTCGTACTGCACCGTCCTGGACGAAGAGGTGCCTCATAGCTGCATGCGATTCACATCGAAGCGGGAAGTCTATTAGCATACAAACCGTCCCAAGAAGACTTTGACAAAAAGACACCGTTACCATAGAGTTGAGCTCGGCGACAATGACCAACTGTCCTATCACCAAGACGCTCCAGAGCATTGTCTCTGGGCTCCTGTCTGGCCCAAGTTTAACACAAGACTACCATCTTGCCAGTACAAGTCCATATTATTCTTGATTCAAGCCCCGTTCCTTCATGAGAACACGCAGGCAGATCGGTTTATGTTTACGACCATAAGACAATAGAGGTTGAGAGTGTCCCATTAGTTATCATAAGACTCCGCTCCCCAGCATTAGGTCGCTGGGAGAGAAAGAGAGAGAGAGACTAACAAGAGTGATTCAATGTCATTGTCTATTCAAGTCATGTACACCAAGTACCTCATCTACAGGCGTAGCTTGGTATGTGGGAGGATCTCCCTAACATGAATAAAGATAATCAACTTGAGCCCCTGTCGTGAACTCTTCAGAGGCACAGCTCACGGGACATACAATAGTTTCCCAATCTCTTCATATCAATTAAATCACAATCAATCACTGATAGAGATCATGAGACGTAGAAATAGTAGCCTATTACACATCGAGGCAGATTACAACAAAACCCCCTCTTTGCTACTACCCGTCTCAAGGCTATATTATTTATTCATAACTTTATACCACCTAAAATTGGGATCAGAGTATCTCAATCCATATCTTTGAACCCTATTTTAGGTGATATAAAGTCTAGAATAAATAATACAGCCTTGAGACGGGTAGCAAAAGGGGGGTTCAGTCTCAAGGCTATATAAATTCCTCCCCCCAATGCCGAAAATTCTAGAGAAAAAAAAGACCAACGCCAAGAAAAGACCCCTTTCAATTTTTGCTGTACATGCCCTTTTTTCATCTTTTTTCATCTTCGCTTGCCAAAACCTCCTGCTGTCTTCTGAACCTTGGACGGTGGTGCGGCTGCAGCTTCGGCGTCGCTCTCCTCATCTTCACCCATTGACTCGTCCACATCGTCATGGTTGACTTCGTCCTCATCGAGAGACTCCTCGGCATCGCTATCACCCTCTTCACCGGCAGATTCCTCCTCTTCGTCATCAGAGTCGCCGATGAAACCATTGGTCACGGGAACATCAAGGTCATCATCCGAATCGTCGAATTCCCCATCAAGACCACGCCGCCGGCCGGGTGTGCGAGCAGCATCATCCTCACCCTCAACCCAAATAACATCCTCATCATCAGAGTCAGAGTCAGAGTCACCACCAGTGTGAAGGCCAGCGGATCGGGACATCTTGCGGCGCAGATCCATCTGACCCTCAAGCATGTCGAGCTTGCCCTTGAGGGCGAGAAGGCTAGAGAGACCCTTTGCGCGCTCAGCCAGCACCTTTTGCAGACCGGCCAGGTTGTGAATGACCTTGGGCTGCGAAGCCAGAGCGCCGCCGTGAGCGACGAGGGTCCACTGAACCCATGTCATCAGGTTGCCGGCGCGACCAGGTCGACGATGCAGACGGGATGCCAACTTGCCGAGGAGAATACCAGCGAGAGAGCTATCGAGCCGCTCGATGGTGTTGCGGATGGTGCTGAGGTCGGTGGTATGCAGGCAGGACTCGAGGAGGTCGGTGTCATCGGTGCGGAGAGCCTGCGAGAGTACGGTGGTGAGGGACTGATGAGAAGGTATAGGGAGAGCGCTTCGCGTGGGCTGCTGGGCGACAGCACCACCCGAGGGGTGCAGCAGCGAAGGGACATCGATGATCTCGTTTTCGGCACGGAGAAGTTCTCCAAATGAAGGCGATGTAGGCTCAGCATCAGAGTCTGCGATTTCCTCCTCGCCATTGGACTTTTGCTTGGCAGCTTTTAGGCGCGCGGTCAAGTCCTTGGTGGTCTGCTGCTCCTCCTCTTCCTCCTGCTGCTGGGGAACCTCGGCATCCGAAAGATCTTCGTCGCTGTCGGCGTCGGAGGAAATCTCAATCGTCTCGACTTGGGTGCTCTGGAGGGCTTCGGGACCTGCGATGGAGGCCTTTGACTCATCGATGGTGACCTTGTTTGGGACTCGGGCGCCGGATCGCACGACGGGAGCGGCCACCTTGGCCGAAGCTTTGCGCTTTGTAGACATGGCGAGATGCGAGAGAGGTTTGTTGAAGCTGTCGCAGAAAGTGTATCAAAGTCGCGTTGCAGGGATTGTTCAATGACAACTGGCCCGGTCAAGGAACTTGTTCTTCCTCAAGTATATCGAAATTCGGTGATTTCTCCTTCTCGTGACCGTCGAAAACAAATTGTCGTGATATCTTCAGCGTTTATCAGGCGCCGAGTGGTTGTAAAATTTCACGAGGGTCCGTCGCTCGATCCAAGCGTGTGAACTTTTTTTTTTGGTCTCGAGCCTTGGCGACTTGATGGATGCCCCCACACCGCACAAATTCTGGATGACATAAGCTAAAGATAAGAGTTGTCGTCAAAGGTCACCTGATGATAAGATATTTGGATGTGTCTCACGTGTCTCACGCACAACAAACATCATGACTCATCCAGTTCCCAGCGGCGGTCGCACAAAGGGCGACATTCGGCCGGGAAAGGCTGCCAGCAGCCTTCGGCAACCGGGCGACCATGGGTGTGCTCTCACCGCATCTGATTGGCAGGAGAGCCACAATGTGGCCTCGCCTTGCAGCTGGAAAGAGGCCATTTAATAACAGTGATTGGCTTTGCCCGCAAGCTCTAAATGAGATGGGTCCCCATTGGAGGACTTGGGTACCAAGTGGACACCTGTCCTCATCATGATTGGTTGCATCGACCACCATTTTACATTGCTGGTGCCGTCGAAGAGGGACCACGACGCAATCTGTGGACTGGCTCTCACCGTCAGGGGAGGGGCAAGGAAGGGAAAGCCACCTTTTTCTTCTCAAACAAACAAAAACGTTTCCCGAGAAGTTGGGAGATTTGGGGTGTGGTATCACGAGCAGACGAGAAAACCCGAAAGTGTGTGTGTGTGTGTGATTGCAAAGCCCTCCCTCCCCCTTCGTTTGTCGGAGATGGGTGTGTACAGTCACCTGACCTCTCCCCCTGCCTTGGCCACCACTCGAGATGAGGTGGATCCGTTGTCGGGCTCGGGCCCCGGTCAATGATGCGTCGGGTTGACCTCGTTAGATGGTTAGACACCGTCATGATGGTATACGCGTTAGTTAACAATGCCAGCCTTTTTTCGAGGCATCACACGCGTCGCGACGCGCTGCGTGACTTGGGGTGCTCCGCCAAAGTTAAATGGGTTCCTCTTGCGCTTGGTTCATCAACCAACCCAAGTTCATGACCTTTCTGAATTTCTCTTTTTATCATGCAAAAAGAGTATCCTTGCTCACATCTGTCCACTTTTCAATATGTACAGGCTCTTTTCCCCCCGGGTTGATGCAGTCTCGTGTAGAGAGAGAGGCTGGACGGAAGACGGATAAGTCTTGTAAGACGACGGACTCGGGAAACGGAGGGCGTTTGAGGGCCCGTGAAATGCGACTCTCCCGTGGTTGACCCCCTTCCGAGGCCCAATCACGAGAAGGGGACAGACAATCCACCAGCCACATGGCGCTGTAAGCCGCTGGGGAGGCAACAATCAAACGGTTCGAACTGCAGACAAGAGAGAGACAGTATCTAATCTAGCAGAGAAAAAAGAGAAGTTCATGTACATCTTCAAATGCATTTGCATCACTCTAATGCCCCCATTTCCCATCCTCGCGTTGCCGTACACCCTTGTCACCCCTTGCCGGTTCAAGCCACTATTCACCCCCAGCCACCAGTCCCAACCCGGTGCAACAAGAAGAGAGCAAGCAAGCAGAAGCGCAAGAGAAGGGTGTGGCCAACCTGGTCCGTGCGTCCTTTTTTTTTTTTCCCTCCTCTTCCCCTTCCTCTTCTTCCCATTCATTCCCCTTTCAACTACAAAAAGCTCGGCCAACTAAATTTTTCCCTCTCTTACCTTGATCCGCTCCTACCCCCCCCTGCTGTTGCGACGCCCCGGTAGAAACAAGTCAACGGCTCAGCGGAGTTTGCCTTCTTCCCTCATAAATACCACCGCGCCTCCGACCGGGCAAAATTCACTGACGTGCACGCGCTTTTTCCCTCCAGGCCCTATATTCAACCCCCC
>NKCK01000268.1:0-48928 GCA_003946995.1 Fusarium oligoseptatum
GTTTTTATGGAGGCGGAACGGAACGGATATGGGGGAGGGGGAGGGGGAGGGGGGACGACGGCTTGGAGGCATCGGGTTGGTTTACGACTATTGCAACTGCAACGCCGGATATATCGTGTGCTGGGGGGTTTTTACCGATTGATACTCTACTTGGTCTACATGCTCTACTTTCATCTCAGCTGAGCACTCATTATAGTACATGACATTACATCCATGAAACCCTATCGCCTGTTTAGGGAGGCCTCAAGAAAAGAAGTGTGGAACATGCGGGAACCCTTTTTAGGTATTAGGTACTCGGAGGGGGGGCGTTAGCAGTTGTGTGATAATGACCAAAGGCGGCCTGGGTATTGGATAACTGGGAACTTCCTGTTACGAAACAATCGGACGGACACTGGGCACTGCACTGGACTGGGCAACACAGGGACTGGACGGACACCTAGCGGCGGGCGGGTAACTGTTGTCGATTGCCCCGTCCGTCCCGTGCTCGTTCCATTCCCCTCCCCCCGTCCGTTTTCCCGCGGCACAGACACAGACAACAGGGCAAGCAAGCAGATATAGGTAGGTAGGTAACATAACCCATCCTTGGGACCCTCACCAATTTCCTCTCTCGGCAACCGGCTTCGACTCGGTCTCGGGGAGCTCAGACCTACATATTGTCTTTTCTGTGACAGAGGCCATGCCCACCCACTTACACGGTCCACCCCCTTGTATATCTCTCTCCTTACTTCAACACTGAAAGCCATGTTTGCCGCCGAGTTGGCTTAGATTCCCCCCCCACAAACCAGGGGATTCAGACTACCTACCCTAGACTGAACACCGTGCACTCTTGATATCCGTCCATAGGACAGGTTCGGAAGTTCTCCCGGTGAATCAGGTTGGTCCTTTATGGATCACAAGCATGGGAATCTTTCCCGTGTGTACGCACCTGTACCTGTACCTGTACCTGTACCTGTTGATCATGATTCTTCTTCCGTCCTTGACCGAGGTAAGAACAAAAGGTCCTTCTTTGCGGGGAACCAGGCTCTAGATTCCCCTTGCTATGGACTTTCAAAAGAAATAAATAGAAAAAAGTATGTCGGAGCTGAGTTGCCTTAATTGGAATAGAATCAGACCAAGTGGGAGATTACGACTCTTTGTTTTGAGTTTGTGTGTAATAATTGCTTATTCCTCCTCTCCCATGTGTTGAAGAAGAGCATGGATCAAAGCGCTGTGGGTGCTTCACATGAGCATTTTTCCTTGGGCTGTTTCACATATGACGGGCTACTCGGCTATCTTTATCCGGGTCATGACCACAATGATGATGAATGAATGACGAAGTCTGGGTCCAAGTTGGCATAGGTTCACCTGAGGTCGGCGATTCTTGGCGAGCCTTCATTAGCATCTCGTATTCTATCATATCATGGTAGTAATCTTGGAGTACCTACCACCTAAGAAGAAGATTAAGGTTGGAAAGGATATTGTCTAATTTCCTCAAATGTCGTGCATGAGCTTATTAAACTTTCTTATTATTCGCTCAATGCTTCGGTACCTACCTATGCCAAGATACCTATAGTATGAGCGCGAGAAATATCCAAGTTGGACTATCAAACGTCATGTGCTTCCACGAATCAATGACGGGCGACATGTTGTTCATTTCCACCTTGGACTCTACGTTTACAATATGTAGTCACAGCAGTGTCTATCAAATGATGGGCATTGCGACTGCGAATCTATGGATATACTAGTCCTACAAAAAGCAAAAAGAGAGAAGAAATAAGCCGGACCTGAAACACCAAAGCTTGAGGAAATGACAGAATGAATATACAAGAAACCTAGAAAAAATCATCACAGTAGAGCCATTCCTGCACCTATACCCATCATGCCCAGAGCAGCTCGAGCGACATGCCCCGTAGCCCGCGCCGGAGCCACTCCCTTGCTCCTCGACGTGACCATCGAGTCGGGCGTCATGGCCGCTGCGTCCACATTTTCCTTTGTTGCTGTCGCCTTGGGTGTCATGTGAAGGTCAGTAATGCAAAGCGTCGTGCAGGGGATGGCCGTCTGGAACACATTGTCGACGTGGCTGTTGTGAAAGACGGGAGTCTGCGCCCAGCGGTTGGGATCCGGCACTGCATCCGTGTCATCGGGGTTGTTGACGTTGGTGATGATGTGTAGGATGCCGTTGGAGATGAGAATGTCGGTCGAGATGATCTTGGCCGAGTTGACAAACATTTCGTTTCCGATTTGACGGATTTGCAACCTCTTGCCCTGGCTTATTGTCTTGAGAGATTTGGCATTTCTGAGATCCGTAGACACCAGCACCTTGCCGCGGACTATGTGATAGCCCATGACCTCGGCTAACTGGCTCAAACTCATCTTGGCCAGTGTTCCTCCAATGGCCTCCATGGCTTGGTCCCTGGGAGCAAAGACGGTGATGTCCTTGACGTCGTCAAGAGCGGGCATAATCTTGGAGTCGTATAAGCCGCCGAGGAAGGACTGTACTTGACTCGCCGTGAGGACCTGGCCGATTCCAGAGGGAGGCACAAGCACACTGTCGACGATCTGGATGAGACCGCCCTCGAACTCAATATCGTTGTTGACGACCGTGGCCCTACTTCCAAGTCTTGTGCTGAAGACTACCACGTCTGGTTGCTTTGTAATGAGGATGTTCTGACCGTTCGTGACATTTGCCCATGTAGGATCTTTAAGGAGTGTAGGCTTGACGTAGGCAGGACCAGCTTTGAGGTCACCGGTGTTGATGGTCCCCTGAAGGATGTGATATTGAAGCAGAGGCACAGTCGTGTTTTTGTGTTCGGGATTCCAGATTTTTGAAAGTGCTGAATACGGGATTTGGGTAAAGGCATAATCCGAGGGTGCTACAATCTATCGCAAGTTAGTAAATGCAAGGGAAAAGATGCCGTGGTCGAGATTTACCGTCACGCCCTTGTAGCTGGGTAATTGCATCAGGATCTCGGGGTATTTCTACGGGCATTGTTAGCATGGGCATTCCAAATTGAGAGGGGCGTGACCAACCTGGATCAACTTGTAGTAGCTGGTAAGCTTTGGGTGGTTTTTCAAGACAGTTCCCAGGTCTTTGGCTGCTTCCACACAGACTACCATACTGGCAAAGCCAACAAGAACCTTGGACCACAGCATGGCTCAGGGTGGCGACTGAGGCTGATGATGTAACGATCGTTTGGACTTGTATATAGATAGCAGATGCAAGAAAGAATGTTGCTCTTGTATGCCGTTCGAGGGCAAGGGAAGGGAGTGTAGTGAATTGGTGCACCGAGTTGTCTACCACGAAACTTGACCTTGTCAAGATGGAGAGAGTGTCAGACGCACTAACAATGCGTTTATCGCAGTAAGATCAAAGGAGAGAAAGGCGCAAAATGCAGCGTGATCAACGAGAAAGTGAGCGCGCGAGGAAACGGTCTACCGGCCGCCTCTAATAAGTATTCCCACGGACGAGGCCATGGGAACTGAACTCTCCTCACGAGCAAAGCTCCACCGTCTCATACTTGGGCGATAACTCTCGGACACCCCGTCTTCCAAGCTCTAGGCCCCTCAGAGAGTCTGCTGGGCACATGGTGAACTGTAAGCTGCCGCGATTGTCGATGAAAGCGAGCATCCAACTCCAACGCCCCACGGTGAACCCAAAAGCGCCCGCCAAGCCTCCGGATCCATGAAGGGTTGTTACCATGGCCGCTCTTGGAGGTGTCGTAGCACCTGTCAGATCGGCGGAGCATCCGAGCCTCGAACCCTGAACCCTGTTAGTGGGCGCGTGTGTCAAGGATATCTGTGGTCTAGATCCCCGGATTGGGACTCAAGAAACTGGGGCACGAGCCACACCTTTCGTCACCTCTTAGCTCTACTTGGGCCGTAGTTTGTTTGAAGAGTACCGTCTGTCGATATGTGATCGACTTGAGAATGGAGGTATCCTCGTCGTCTTGGAGAGGGACAGCTAAGGATTTCCCATTTCCAGTAGCAAAGCCTCTGGAGGGGAGTGAGCCCAAGGGCGTTCAGTGACTCTCAGGATCTGCACTTGCAGCTGCAGTCATCTTTCCCCAATTGTTAGTATCTTGATCTGTTCCATCAATGATATGTTTTGAAATCGTAGCCAACTGCCAAGCTCTGCAACTCTTTCCTCCATGATTGGGCATTCATGACTCTCCTCCCCCTGGTGCCTGAATGCTGAAAATAGAGATGGATCGTTAGACAGCCATCCCAGTAGGGGTTCCCAACGTCAGATGAAGCCATGGCACAACCTTGTATGTCTGCCACTTCAAGTTGTTCAAGCCGTCGGCAGACGCGGCAGCTGGCCACCAGGATAACGTGCAGTTTGGACCCTTGCGGTGGCACATGGCTAATGTCTGAGACAGCACTCAGGCCGCAAATCTTCCAGAGGTGGAAAGGGGGGCTTCCCGATAAACTCGAATAGTGGTTCGATCCGGCTGGCCTCTGATGCTCTGGGGAAGTCGACCACGCTTGTGGCGCCAGTGCCTGGTCCAGACACTCGGTTCGTGTGTATGGTATGCAATCGCTATCCACACTGCCATCTGCGGGCAATTCGTGTCTGTTCGATATGGGTGTCGTCATGTCTCACTTACAACGAATGAAATTCTCATAAATCCTCACGAGGAAGAAGAGAGGCGGTCATCCCCGTTTCTCCCCCTGGGCCACCTGTGAGATTGACTTTGTGCTGAGCGTCCCGAGACATCCAGAAGCCAGTCTTGGCATTCTAGGTTTGATTCTCTGTTGTCGATCAAAGAGTTGAAATACTCCTCTTCGGTCTCAGGGAATCCAAGCTTGTCGCCTGTGTCAAGTTCTTGTAGGTAGGCATCCCTGTGTCATTGTCCTCGATCAAATCCGCAGATGGCCTTTAGGGGCAAACTCTAAAGAACATGCTGAACGAGTGCAAGGTACGCGGTTGAGCACTCAACACTCCCATGCCAAGGCCTCGGCAAGGTCCAACACATCGCTAGCAACCCGGGGATGCCGCTTTATCGTCACTTGAGGTGATATAATGATCGGAGAGGCATTGACTTGCAGCACCACTGGGTCTGAGCGTAACGGTGATTATGCCGTCACGTCTAGTAGATGTCCATGGCAATTGCCAGTGACAGACTTGTTTGAGCATAGAGGTGGCGAACAATGATACCTTCAGAAGATAAGGGGTAACCGTTGACAGTTTGTAGGGTTGGTGGTGAAATCCCCTAGTTGTTGAGATTTCTCTTTCTGTGACAGCAAAGATGATGCCATTCGTCATTAGGATCGACAATTGGCCTAGTAAAGACATGAGATGCTGGGTGAGCGACTAAAAAAGCGCGTATCGGGCAGTCAAGTTCCCATGGGCCAGGAGGCTGGCTGATCAAGTGGCGAGCCCTTGTCGCGGGTGATCAAGACGCGGTCCCTGAGATCTCCAGGGCGTGTGACTAAAGTAAATCAAGGTTCAGGACACTGGAGATAGCTGGGGGGGGGGGGGGAGTGTGATCATGTCTCTTCAGCCACGTCGAGCTTGTCCCTGTCGATGCTATCGCCACTTTTGTGAGGCCTGGCAAGTTGGTGAGGCTAGGGTAAGTGGGAATTTGGAGGGAGTAGACGATCTGGTCGCTGAGCTGCGTGAATAGTAATCAAAAGCAAAGGCCTCAAGATTTTACTCTGTCTGAATCAACCCTGGTGATGTCCTTGTCTCCTAGCAAGGGATGGTGCCGATTCAAGCACGCACGTCTCTCACTTGAGAGCTTGAATCATTGCCAAGGCTCAAAAGGAAGTAATTCCCAACTCGGGTACTCGGTACGGTTCGTGACAAAAATGCCAGTATTGCCAAGGGAAACGAGTACCGCATCATTGGCGACCTCGGCGATGGGTCTCGACAAGATGGGCTGAAGTCATGGACAGGAGCGGAACCGAAACTATGGGGGGGGGGGGGGGTCTGGCCGTCGACTAGCGCTCGGAAAGAGCTGGCTGATGTAAACTCTGTTATCGACGGTTGCGAGCAGGGCCTGAGACATTGTTAAGATTGGTGATGATGGAGGAGAGTTGTTGGAATGGTGTGGCTTGAGGTTTTGGAATTGATGAACAGGTAACCTAGAGCGTACAGTGTTTTTAGTCGAGAGCACTGTATTTGAGTGGTAGGGCTTGGCGGAAAGTAGGGGGAATGTCTAGTAAAAGAATGACACCATCAAGTAATCAAGCAGGGAAGCGTGTGCGAATAGTACTGTATCGCAAGCCATACTACGATCGGACCTCTCCCTGGCAACCACGCTCGCTCTCATCCGCCTTTGGCCATGTTCGTCTTGTCATTCATGGATCCTTTAGCCTCCAGCAACTTTGACCCATTCTCACGCACTGTCTGGATCGTAGTTCGGCTGAGTCCGGCGTTAGATCGAATCTGGTTTACCATGGCCTCGATCAAAACCGTGAGCCAAACCTTGCTCTCCCGCTGCCGTTGAACCGCCTACCATTTCATCGTCTTTTTATCTCTTCTTATGTCCTCTTGTTCCCAGTTTTTGCGAGTTTGATAAACAAGGATTGTTTGTTCTGGCCTCTATCCCGCTATCGATCCTCGAAGAGTATCTGAGGAGTTGGTGCTGAGTTCCCGCCAGAACGAAGTTGGACTCTTCCATCTTTATTCTCCAGCTTCATTCATTTTGAGGGGCTACATTTTTCTGGCACTCCTTCCACCATGAGTCAACATCGACAGAGTCAAGATCATGACGGAGTCGGCCCTGGTCCGACAGACATTTCACGAACCATGTCTATCGACTCCAACACACACTCAGCTCACCCAGAACCACCAAACAGTAGCCTCCGTCACAGCATCGAGCCTGTACGTGGACCAGGCTCGGCCGGAAACGCGGGCATGTTTAGCATCCCCGAGTTTTCACGTCCTCCCTCGGACTACGAGTCTTCCAATGGTTCCGGGACGCAATTTGAGGATCGAAACCGGTACTTCCACTCGCGAAGAGTCAAGCCTGGCGAAGTCGAGAAGCCTTGGCTGGAAAAGACCAACCCCAAGGAGAAGTGGGTGACCATTCTCCCAATTCTGGCCATCTTTCTTGGTCTTGTCGGCTCTGGGTTTCTCGTTTGGGACGGCATAAGAAGTGTTGTGAAAAATACTTACTGCCCTGTCCTGGATGAAGACTTTAGTGGAGGCTTGGATTCAAAAATCTGGACCAAGGAAGTTGAAGTTGGTGGATATGGGTGAGTTTTATCAACTTTATCCTTGTTGTATTCAAGCATGCTGACCTGACCGTCTGTAGTAATGGACAGTTCGAACAAACAACCAACACTGATGAGAATGTCTATGTCGACAACGGTAACCTCATTATCAAGGCCACCCTCCAGGATGCCAAGTTGATGGAAAAGAACAACGTCATCAACCTCTTCAAGGATGGCAGTTGCACTTCCAAAGTCTGGTCGAATTGTATTGCTTCAACTAACTTGACTGCTGGAAACAACAGTGTCGTCCCTCCAGTCAGGTCTGGTCGCATCAACACCAAGAAGGGAGCCACAATCAAGTACGGCCGAATCGAAGTAACAGCCAAGCTTCCCGAAGGTGACTGGCTATGGCCTGCCATCTGGATGTTGCCAGTCAAGAGCGTCTACGGCCCCTGGCCCCGATCTGGCGAGATCGACATCATTGAGTCGCGTGGAAACAATTGGACATACGCCCAAGGTGGAAACGATATTGTCGGTTCTGCCCTGCACTGGGGTCCAAACTCTGCCAACGATGGTTGGTGGAAGACCAACAACAAGCGAAAGGCTCTTCACACCACTTACAGTGCTGACTTCAACATGTTTGGTTTGGAGTGGTCTCAAAAAGTACTTGTTTACCTACGTCAACACCCGTCTTCTCCAAGTCACCTACACCAACTTCAAGAAGTCTATGTGGAAGCGCGGCGGTTTCCCCGACGTCGACCAGAACGGCACTCGACTCACTGACCCTTGGTCTGCCTCGGGTGAGCTCAATGCACCATTCGATCAGGAGTTCTATCTGATCCTCAACCTTGCTGTCGGCGCCACCAATGGCTGGTTCGAGGATGGCAAGTCTGGGAAGCCATGGTACGACAACTCGCCAACAGCTAAGAGGGACTTCTGGGAGGCCCGTGGCGAGTGGTATCCCACTTGGAAGCAGCCTCAAATGGAGGTTAGTCGTGTTGTTATTACGCAGCAGTGCAACGGCGATGAGGAGTTGTAAGCGTTACATAGAAGAGACTGATTCTAACGGATTTTGGGAGAACCATACAAACATGCGAGATTTGGGATAGGATATTCATTTTTGGAGTTTACTTGTGTATTTAATGTATTTCTACTAGTTCATACAACGACAAAACGCATCGTTGGATGATTACGAATGTGAGTCGCTCTGGGCACCCTGTGTGAAGCAAACAAAAGACGGAATACCTTGCCAAGCGCATTTAATGCGTGAAACATCATACTTTCACTACAGAAACTGAGTCTACAATCCAATTTACTTCGAAGAACTAAAGAAGCATGCAGGGAAATGCTGAGAATAGGGAGCGAACATCGAGATGATCACCTGCCCCTGATATTGTCGTGGCAAGCTGGATGCTGCTACATGACCGGGGCGAAACAAACACTGTCTTCAACGTCCAAGTTTGATATTGTTCAAGGCCTCTCCATGGAGGACAGAGCGGCACGAATGTGAGTCAGGCACTCATCTTCAGTCTCTTCAACTGCCCCATCTCAGGCCGGCCATCCGTGACCCCATCATGGCCAAGAGCCGCGTCAAGCTCACATGAACCGCGCAACTGACTAACGATAAGAGAATTCCAAGTATCATCCAAGTTTTCTCACCGTGACCATGGAAGCTGAGCCATAGCTCCGGTCCGTCCGTTCAGCCCGGGAGCATCGAGCCGCCGAGCTCCCGCCCGGAGCTACTACCACTTTACCGGCATAGACGAGGCCCTCTTACCAATATTTGTCATTGAGTGTCTATGGCCCTTTAACCGAGCCTGTGGATCACAGCTGTAACGCCATGGCTCCAGCCGGGGACGTGGAGAGCGGAGGCGCCGAACTTCGTGGGCTGAGTGATGCCGTACCGATGGCATGAGCGGCTCGCTAAGGCAAACCCTCTTCATTGTCGAGTATGGGGAGTCGAAGAATGGTCAAGCTTAATGAGAATTGCCAAGATCTATCGGGGCGAGAGGTCGTTTTTAGTACCTTGATCGTGTTTCTGAGTCGAGACAAAGTTAAGGCACCAGGAGAGGTTTGCGATAAGGGAACCCAAAAGATTGCTTGAAACCGCCAAACGCCATATGAGTAACGGAGAAAGATCTGAGTTAAGAAACAACGGACGGGGCTTTCTGTGGCACACGAAAACGAGTGATGCTCAAGAGCTGACCAAGGTGCTTGGCAGTGGTGCAGTACCGAGAAGTCCTTGGGCTTTGTCTCCACGGCTAAGTGGACCGATCAGTGCTTGTAAGCTGAAAAAATCTAGACATGATCAATAATATGGGGAAATGCAAGGCTAACCGATCGGTAACTCCTATCATGCACGAGTCTTTTTCTTGGGTCAAATGCCCGTTTCATCTAGAACCAGAGATGCATCAGGTCCAGGTCTTGGGCCCTGAGAACCGTTCCTGTGATACCAGACCCTGAAAAACATACACGGAGTTAAGTCCACAGCGGTTACCGTCCAATGCTAGGTTGGCTGTAGGGCAGGGGTTGGCATGGACTGTCGTGCAGATCTCAAGGTCTCGGACACTCAGGGCCCTGAGATCTCAGACATGCTAGATCTTAGTGGCTTCAAAACCATGCAAAAAACGTGAGTTCATCGACCTAGTTTGACCGGATTCTGGGAATCATGGGGGTGTGGCTCCCTCGCACTGTCCGAAGTGAATCGGGACCGAAGGTCAAGCGGAAGCTTTCCCTGATCGGTGAATATCGCCTCTTTCGAGTTTCCCGATAAGAACAGGCACGGTGTTCTGACTTTGAGACTTGTGAGCATTGGTCACCAAGAGGACCGTCTCTCCGCTTGAAAAACGTATCGAGAGTTTCTTTCCTCGGTGTCGGGTTATGCTTCCGGCGTGTCTCGAGTGATGGTAGTCGGCGTGGGGAAGCTGATCCACAAACAATGTGGCTGCTGGCTTCCGCTGACAATGCATTCCAAGGACTTATCCCGAGAGTTCTGATTGGCGAGGTGTAAGTCAATATTTTTATGGTTCGCGATGGCGGATGGCCGCTCTAAGATGGCGGTGATGGCCAACAAAGGCACCGAAGCTCGCGATGACCGGGAAGGGGAAGGATGCGGGACACTCGCGGGACACTCGGGAGTTGAATTATCCATGCTCTTGTTGTTGTCTTTGCTTTTCTCAGTCGGCGTAAAGTTTGAGGCCATTGAGGTTATAGAGAGTGGGCAAGCTGAGGAAGAGCTCGCCTGGTTGCCGGGGGAGGAATGCGCCATGCCAATGAAGTCGGCCTGAGGGGATCAAGCGCAACTGTGCAAGAGCTTGTCCACGCCATAGCATCGAGAGGCCTCTCTCAAGACTACGCCATGGATGTTAATAGCTGGTGTTGAAAAAGAAAGCCTTGGTGAATACCTAGGTATCTAGTCAGGGGTAAATAGGGGCAAGTCGTTGCAAAAGCTATAGTGAGGATGGGAAAGAGCAGGCGTTTCCGTACCTGCGCTGGTTCTGAGTTTCTTACTCAGGTACAGTGCAGGTGCAGAGTCATTCCTGCCCTGTTCCTGCCCCGTTCCTGCTGGAAGCTGTCAAAGGCGCGCACTAGGGGAGGTGCGGATCAAGCCACCTGCCCCATTTGCGTCGAAACTTTGAGATAAAAGGTTATGATTGGTCCATGTCGGATAGCTCTAGTCCAAATTCAGGACTTGCTCTGCAACGACCTCTACCACTTGCGACAACCATCCATCCCCACCAACCTCTGATGAACCGGACTCTCGGAGGCTTTACTGAGACAATCTCACGATTCCAGGATCGTTATTCTAACGGCAGTCTTTTCAGAGAGAATCTAATGTGTTCGACAAGGCCGAACCCCGTTGTTCCGTGTGTCCCTTGAGCTGGTCTCCCGCAGTTAGTCGCCGGACCCGGCCTTTGGACCCTGGAACTCCCTCTCTCGAACGTTCAACATTGCTCGCCATCTCCGAAGATTCAAGAGCCTCGACAAATCTCCAGAGTCTACGACACCCGATTCATCAAAGGCAGTCTAGCGCCACCATGCTCTCACGATCGAGCTTCTCTTGAGTGGTCCACTGCGGATCCTCTCTTCAGGCAGACATGCCTTTGCCTCCCGCGACTCGGACCATCTAGACTTGAGGCACCTGCCACCTGGGGAGAGCACCTTTCCGTCAGAGACTTCAAGCCTCAAGCCTCAAGCCTCGGCCGCGCCCCTTGGCGTGTCTCGCCCACAGTCATCCGGATACTGTCTTTCGCCATCGCCGCTGAACCTCAGTAGGCTAATCAGGCCCGTTTCTGATCGTCCGAGCATGTCCCCTTGGAGAATGCCTCTGTGCCATGTTGATACCGGCTTGTCTATCGTCACCCCTTGAGTGCCCAAGCTCCTCCTATCCAGACTCATGGTCCTCTAGATCGAGCTGGCCTTGGGTCTTGACTCAGGTCTGGGTCCTCACCGTCCATGTGGAGGCCGGCCTTGGGTATTGGTTATCCGCAATGCACCTCTGATGGCTTCCGTCGCCATGCCCGCCCTCATCGTCTTGCTATCTATCCGCAGTGGCGTCGTTGGCCGTGAACTTATATCTCCTTCAGGGCCCTTAAACCTTGATCTGCCTGCCCCCTTGAACTCTGTTGAGTCAAAGATCAACGGCAAACCTGGTATGAATAGGCTTGACTGGAACAACTCTTCGCCTCTTGTAAGTTGCTCTCTCTCTACCCTCCAACTTCTCCATTCATTCATTCGCTCGACCAAGTCTTGTCATTCACTCACTCAACTTATCCTTCTCTCACTCATTTCATGGTCATGCAATTCTAAAACCTTTCCAGTCATTTGAATCAACATAATTCACTCTGGGTTGCCTCTACGATATCGCATTATCACAACATACGACAAACGCTACTAGACCCTGAACATCGAAACCTTTTAAGGCACCCTGACAGGGTTTTGGGCTAGTATCAGTCTACTTTTGCTACTGTCCTTCACCTTATTAGCAAACCTCAGAGCCGACTTTCACGATGGGCCTCGGCAGCTACTTCAAGGCCGAGCCTGCGCCTCCATTGCCGGCCGATCCTCCTCCTAGGAGACCCAGCCACCGTCCCTCAATTTCCCTGCATGCTCCTCATGACGAGAAGGTCCCGCCGGCTGCGGTCATGGAACTTCACCCTCCTGGACCCAAGTTCACAGCAGGCCCTCCTTCAATAGCAGTCTCCAGCAAGTCAAGTGCCAGTGGCTTTCTTGATGATATCAAGCACGAGGTCATGGTGAATTACCTGTACCAACAACAATGTTCTATGCTTTGGGTTGGAGATGGCTCCGGCGAAATCGAAGGCGTGCTATTGCGAAAAACTCGCGGCCAGTACATGGCTTGCCCTCCACAGTTGGGACAATCGCCTTTTGCCGTCGCCTGCACCGCGCTCAACGTTCAGGTATGATGGACTTTTTAACAATGGGTTTTATCAGATATACTAACTCATTTTAGTGTGCCATGACAGTCAACTCTCGAGTTATCAAGACTTTCCTGCAATGGTCCCCTGATGCAGTTGATGTGCCCCTGATGAACGGTCTTCGTGTTCAGATTCTGCCTACGGTTAACGACCTTCCCCGAGCACGCAAGCATCAGTTCGCTGCCTTCATTGCTTCAGATGGTTTGCTTGTCGTGTGGGACGATGACGCTCTGAACTTGATGGCTCGCGCAAAGATTATCGAGTCGGAGCTTATGGAACTGGTCTGGAACTCGGGCCAAGCAATGGATGAAGAGGAGGGAGAAGGTGGTGAAGACGCCGAGTACGAGATTGATGAGGAGAGTGGAGAGATCAAGCCTGAGGCGCGGCCAGTTCACCTGCAGAACTCGGTGCTTGTCTCGCTCACCCTCCTTCTCGTCGTGGCGTCTCTGGGAGCGGCTTGGAGACAGATCGCTATCGAGATTGCCATCGACGGCAGCTACGTGCGTCTTGGACTCGTCGCTCTCTTTCCTATCCAGGTTTTCTTCTCCCTCTTCTTTGCCCAGGTCATCGTTGGTTGTTTGGCCCAAATCTTTGGCCCTATTCGCCAACTGACCATCAACTCCAAGTTCTTTTCAGCACGCCCTCCCCGCAGACTCCAATCTGCTGTCCTTCCTCATATCACTATTCAGTGCCCTGTCTATAAGGAGGGTCTGAATGCAGTCATTCTTCCCACTGTCAAGTCCATCAAGCAGGCCATGTCAACCTACGAGCTTCAGGGTGGTTCCGCCAACATGTTCATCAACGATGATGGTCTTCAGCTCATCAGCGAGGAGGAGCGCGATGCTCGCATCGAGTTCTATGCCGATAACAGTATTGGCTGGGTCGCGCGTCCTAAGCACGGTGAAGACGGCTTTGTGCGCAAGGGCAAGTTCAAGAAGGCTTCAAACATGAACTTTGGCCTCATGATCTCGTGCAAGGTTGAGGAGCGTCTGCAACTCATCAAGCGTCCTGCCGACTGGAGCCAGAGCGATGAGGCCCTCGCCTACGAGCAGGCTCTCAAGGAGGTCCTTGAGGAGAACGGTCGCGCTTGGGCCGATGGCAACATTCGCGTGGGTGACTATATTCTCCTGATCGACTCGGACACTCGTGTTCCCACGGATTGTATTCTCGACTCTGTCTCTGAGATGGAGCAGTCCCCTGATGTCGGCATTATGCAGTTCTCTTCCGGTGTCATGCAGGTTGTCCACACCTACTTTGAGAACGGCATCACCTTCTTCACTGATCTCATCTACACTGCTATTCGTTACACGGTTTCCAACGGCGATGTTGCTCCTTTTTGTCGGCCACAACGCTATCCTTCGATGGTCTGCCATTCAGCAGGTTGCCTACCAGGATGAGGATGGTTACGACAAGTTCTGGTCTGAGAGTCACGTCTCGGAAGATTTCGACATGTCCCTCCGCCTCCAGTGTAATGGCTACATCATTCGTCTCGCTGCCTGGGCCGGTGATGGCTTCAAGGAGGGTGTGTCCCTGACTGTGTACGATGAACTGGCTCGATGGGAAAAGTACGCTTTTGGTTGCAACGAGCTTCTCTTCAACCCTATCCGTACCTGGTTGTGGAAAGGTCCTTTCACTCCTCTTTTCCGTCGCTTCATCTTCTCCAACATCCGCTTCACCTCCAAGATCACAATTATCTCGTATATCGGTACTTACTATGCCATCGGCGCCGCCTGGATCATGACAACGGCCAACTACTTCTTGATGGGCTGGTACAACGGTTACCTCGACAAGTACTACCTTGATTCGTGGCAGGTGTGGTTCTCCATCATCATTGTCTTCAACGGTCTTGGTAACCTGTCTCTGGCCATCATGCGGTATCGATCTGGTGAGCGTACTCTTGGATACGCTGTCTGGGAGAACTTCAAGTGGACTCTCATGCTGGCCCTGTTCCTCGGTGGCCTGTCTCTGCACGTCAGCCAGGCCCTCCTGGCGCACATGTTTGAGATTGACATGAGTTGGGGTTCCACTTCCAAGGAAGCCGAGTTTTCCAACTTCTTCATTGAGGTGCCCAAGGTGTTGAAGAAGGTCAGTCTGCCCCCTGAAGGCAGCATCACCAACGATCAAGCTAACTTGTGCATCTAGTTCCGTGTTTCCATGCTTCTGTCTCTCTTGTCCATCATTGGCGTCATTATTCTTGCTACTGCAGACTTTGTCCCTCATGACTGGCGCATCACCGACTTTGTCGCCATCTTGCCCATGGTCACTGTGGCCGGCAGTCATCTGCTGCTGCCCCTTGCCCTCAACCCTGCCCTGATGACCTTCTCGTGGTGATGCATCTTCATGTGGCGAAAAGAATCTTGTTTATTTTTCCCTTTGGCTGTCAATTCGGACAGACATACATTTCACACACATATTCATTAGTTGCTTTTTGGCGTTGGCATCATGGGTGGCACACAAGATGGTGATTTTGAGCATATATAGATGAGTTCTGGTTTTAGCCAGGCAATCAGGTCTTGGGCATCTAGAGGAGAAGGGTTCCTGTATGTTGGTTGTTGCATGGCATGGAAGGGAGAGGCATGGAAGGTTCATACCCAGAGTCGCATTCGTTTGCATTGTTACCAAGCTCCAAGCTTTGAGTATAATAGTCGCTAAATCAAAAAGAGACGTTCGAGGGTACATGAGAGGAATGTTGTTCACTTGTGGCGTTGATCTAAGGTGGCAAATGCTGATTGAGAGGCGCTCAGGGGGCAGCTTGTCAACACACCAACTTCGCTCTCTATCTAACGCATCTTCATAGCTTAAGACACCCCGTGTCTATACCGAACTAAGAAGCAGTTACGTTACATCACGGGAACACGGAAAGCAAAGTTCATGGTCAAAGAAAGTATCAAAGATATGATTCAAAGCCGTCTATCCCAAGCCAACGCCTCTATAACCCATCCAGCCCAAGCTAGGTCTGGTCTATCTGTCTACCACATGGCGCGTGTACGATATCATTGCAATCTTTTTCAGTTGTCATGCCATGCATGCTCTCTTGAACGAGAGAGCCCAAGTGTCCCGCACATGATGAACAAAATCCACAGAGAGTGAATTTCTGGAAAACAAGGCGCAAATCAAGCAAGGAAGGGAAAAGAAATAAACAAATGCCGCCTTTTTGTCCACTCTAGTTGTCCTCGTCGTCCGTGTCGGGAGGGTGGGGAGTACCCTTGGGGCTATTGAGCCAGTCGATGTGACGGAGACGACGACGGACCTCACGCTCCTTGAGCTCCTTCTTTGTAATCTTCTTCTTCTTCTTGGCCTTGAACTTCATGTCCGAGTTGTCCTCCATGCCACTGTTGACGGCGCTGCTGACGACAGAGCTGGCGGCAGTGCTAGCGACGGCGCTGCCAGGTCGGCTGTCTTCGAAACGGTCGAGACTGATGGCAGCGTTACCGCGCTGAGCCACGCGGCCGTCGCGGACGTGCCACTGCTCCGAGCAAAGGGCGCCGACGAACTCTTCGTTGTGAGAAATGAGGATAACACCACCCTTGAAATCACGGATGGCGACGGCGAGACCACCCAGGGAGTCACGATCCAAGAAGTTGGTAGGCTCGTCAAGCACCAAAAGATGGGGGTTATTCCACATAGCACCGGCGATGACGACCTTGACCTTCTGTCCACCAGACAGAGAGCCGATCTCATTGTGGTTGGCAATCTCGGGGTCGAGACCGAGATCCTCAAAGTGCTTGGAGATGACCTTGGGCTGGAGCTCACGGTAACCGAGACCCTCACGGGACGCCTCGTGATCGTCGAACTCCTGGACGAGCTTGTCAAAGCCTAGTTCAATCAGGGTCTCACGAGAGATCATGGCGTTGTGCTTGGGCAGGAGACCACGCCATTTACTACAACATGTTAGCAATGTACATGTTCAGCGCCAGGATAGGCAACTTACACTTCATATTGGAAGGTCTTCTTGTACTTCTGGCGACCAACCAGAGACTCAATCTGTCGGGCCGGGTTGCCGTCCTTGAGATCAATAAACTTGTCCATCTGGGCACGATCCGCATCCGAAAGCGCACGGGTCTGCTTCATGTGAACCTCGCGGTCATCACCGTGCTGGTAACGCCATTGGAGGTACTGGTTGGGGGTCTTCTCAAGATGCATCTCAACGTGCTCTAGAGCGTGCTGCTTGATGTAGCCGATACGTAAGTTGGGGTGCTTCTCGACCTTTCCGGTGGAAGGGATGGTCTCGCCAGTAAGCAGCTTGATGAGAGTCGACTTTCCAGCTCCGTTGGGGCCAATGATGGCAACACGGGACGACAGGGTCAGCTGGCAAGAAACCTCATGCAAGGATGGCTTTGTGGCCTTGGGGTAGGTGTAGGAGACGTTGCTCATGCGGATGATGGCACGGGTCATGGACTTGACACCTGTCAAGATACCGGGAGGAGGGAACTTGAACTGAACGTTGGAGGCCGACAGGGTGTAATAACTCTTGGCCTCGGGGCGGATCTCGACAAAGGCAGCCAGGTTACCCTTGTAGCAGGCCAGCTTCTTGTTGGGCTCGTAGTGGTAGATATCAGTGGTAACGTTGTCAAGGAAACCAGAGTCGTGGGACACGATCAGAGAAGTGATATCGGGATGGGTCTTGAGGTAGTTCTCGAGCCATGCAATGTTGGCAACATCAAGATGGTTGGTAGGTTCGTCCAGGAGAAGGACATCAGCACGCTGGAGCATGGCCCGGGCCAGAGCCAGCTTCATCTTCCAACCACCAGACAGAGAGCCGACCTTCTCGGACTGTCGACCCTCGGGGCCAGGAGTGAAGCCGAACTCGGCCAAAACCTCAGAGATGCGCTCGCGGCCCTGAGTAGCAATCTCAGGGTCCTTGGCAACGAACTCAAGAATGCTGATATCAGCATCTTCACCCTGGTTGTGCTCGACGTAGCATGTACGGAGGACGTCCTGGGGAGGGAAACCCTCAAGCTTGCCATTAGCAATGCTTCGCATGAGAGTCGACTTTCCAGCACCGTTTCGTCCGCAGAGACCATATCGGTGACCCTTCAGGAGACGCAGGTTGGTGTGCGACAGAAGAAGCATACCACCGTAGGCGAGAGAGAAGTCAGCGTTGACAATCTCAACCTCACCATCGTCCTCCTTCTCAGGAACACCGTACCGGCGGTGGTCTTCATCAACGTAGTGCTGCTGAATAGCATCAGCAACCTTCTGATGGGCCTCGGGATCCTGCATAAAGCCCTTGAGATAAGGCGCAATTCTAGCCGAGATGCGGTCAACAAAGCGGTAGTTGACATCAATGGCAACCATCTCAGTGATATAAGGGCGGGCCTGCTTGTACAGGTCAAGCTGTCCGGCGAGGCCGCCGTTGAGCTTGATCTGCTCGTCAAGGATCTGGGCAACGTCGTCACCAGAGGTTCGGGCGATAATGTCCTTATCATTACCCATGGCCTTCTCCATGGTGGCGAGAGCACGCTCAGCCAGCTCTCGAACCTCAGGGAGGGAGGCTCGGTCGCAAACTCCCTTGACACCGGGAATCAGCTTGGGCAGGAAAGTTCTAGCCTCGATGGGGTCGTGGACGAGCTTGGTCAAGTTCTCGACAATAACAACGGTCTGGCGCAGAACCTCCTGGGCGGTGGAGGGGTTGTTGAGGGATCGCTCAAGGAAGGGAGTCAGGAGGGCCAGGACGGGCGAGGTAACAATGGCGACAAAGGTGGTCTGCGACAAGGCGTGGATGGCCTTCTGGAGAGTCTGGGTGGAGGGGTGCTGCATGGTGTCGATGAGCAGCGGGAAGCGAGGGGCGACATCGTCGTTAGAGAGAAGGGTGGTGAGCGAGGTCATGGTGTGGACGGCCTGCTTCTCGACCTCGGACTTCAAGTCGTGCATGCCACCCTCGACAATAGGGATCAAGGCAGCCAGCTTAGCACCCATGGCTTCGCGCAGAACGTCCTTGTCGGCAGCCTCTTCCTTGGTGCTCCCAATGGTGAGCTGAGCCTTATCGGCCATCTTCTGCAGAAGCTTATAGGCGCCGACGGTTCCCTGCCACTTACCAGTCTTCTTGGACAGGTAGTTGGACAGGGCGGGCAGGAGACCGACAACGAGAGCCTCGGGGCTCAGGTTGACAAGCAGTGTATCGAGTCCATACTGGGCAGCATCACGAACGACAGCGCCTTTGTCCGCGAGGGCATCGAGGGCACAGCCGACCATGCCGCCATCCTGAAGCAGCAGGACGACCTCGCTGACCTTCTGACGGGGGAGGAAGCGCTCGAAGATGGCACCGAGGAGGTTCTGACTGGACTCGCGACGGAGACCCGACTTCTTATCGGCAGCGGCCTTCTTGACCTCGGCAAGGATGCCATACTGGGTCAAGCCCACAACACCGACAGAAGACAGCAGGACCTCGCAGAGGGCGTAGCAAGCATCGATCGAGGCGGCAGACGTCTTGGCCGTGAAGATTGTGTTGAGAAAGTCGGCGATAGTTTCCTGTGATGGCGGGGGCGGGGCGTCCTTGGACACCATCGTCGGCTCCTGCGACGGAGGCGAGACGAGGTGAGGCATCGTGAGCGACCTTTTTTTTCGGTGCTTTTTTTTAGAGTGGAGAGGGGGCCTCAGTCAGTAATTGAAACGAGAATCGCCCTCTATCGCCGTTCGAGGAGAGAGCAAAAAAAAAATACAAAAACCAACGAGGCCCTTGAGTTGAAAGCGAACGTGAAGGAGGAAAAGACGGACGCTTTGCTTACGAGGGAAAGATGGGTTGGGCATGTATTGGCCTCCTGCCTCCCACATGCCTGCGCCTGCCGCACTAAAAGGCGGCGCCCAAACAAATTTTTTTTTCTCTTATCGTTCCCCGATAAGGCTTTTTCCTTTCTTCCTTTCATGCATGGATGCATCCTTTGCCGATCCCTGTTATTTCCACGTGCATATCCTATCGTCTGCCACTGGACTCTTTTATCATCGATCTTAGATCGTGCATTACATGGAGTTCAACGGCCATACAAATCACTGCGTGCGAGAGTGCATGCAAATGCGAGTCAAGCTCGCCGTTTTTAGGTACTGCATCTAAATCTTGACTTGTACATCAAAAACCTCAAGGCTCCCCATCGTGGCCCTTTGATCAACGAACGCCCGCCTTTGCTGGCTAAGCCGGCTTTTCCTGAAGCCTGTAACAAAAGGGAATACATGAATGTGGTCAACTGACAAAAGGGTATAGGTATAGTATAAGCAGACATTAGTAAGTCATCCGTCGCCGCTTCGAAATTAAAAAAATCAGTACTTCCCAGAAGCTCCGCCGTTCTAGAATGGGTAAAGAAAGAGAGGAAAATATGTCAAGAAGGTATTTTCCGTTAGTGAGCGCCGTGGTTATTGGTTGGTGTTGTTGTTTTTCGTTCCTCAATGAAACTGGACCCTGAAAGCTTTGTGCTGCAGGCTTGACGCTGTGCATCTCCAGTCCCTGCGAGCTCGACCTGGGCCGCTTGTCCTTGCGGATACCAAGCCGCTGGTCGCCCTCTTGATAGTGAGTCTTGAACCGATAATAAGTCGGTTGTCGCGGCCGGCACAGGACAACGATGAAGTTCTTGATGATGTTGGCCTGTGAAAACGCCCGGAACCGCTCCTTTTTTATAAACTTGTGAGAGTTCATGTACTCTCTTGTCGTCTCGCCTCGAGCCATCAAGAAGATGTGATATCCCATCAAGGCTGCTGGATACAGAAAAGAGATGAACCCGAGAAAGACTAGGGCAAAGGGAACGCGGAAGTGGTCGATCGCCTTGCCGAATGAGATACCCTCTCTACTCTTGTAGATGAGGATCTGAGCAAGGCTAGTGCCAATAAGATAGGCGGAGAGAACGGTGGCTGATGAGACAAAAGTGAAGAAATATCGGTAGTTGCGTTTTCCGACGCAGTTGTTAAGCCAGACGCAGTGGTGGTCATGGGTCTCAACGCAGTTGTCGCACAGCCGACAGTGGTGAGCTCTCGGAGGTCGCCAAATGTTACACGTCCGACAGTGTTTAACCGGAACCTCCATTGCAGCAGTCGCTGATTCAGCTGACTTGATTAGCGCCCAGTCCGTTGTAGGGGGGCTGAGCTGGAGAGGATCATCATTGTCATCAACTGGCGGAAATTGGTGAAGGTTTCGTGGAAGAATCTGTCCAATGTTAGCCGCCAAACTCCTTGCATGAATATGATTCGCTAGGTAGGTACTTACCCCTGGATCCGAGACAGAGGCATGAATAAAGGAGGAGAAACAAATATAGGCCAGATAAGCAAAGATGATTGGAATGGCGGGCGAAATATTCTTCCACAGCCACGGTGCCTCAAACCCAAAGAACAGGGCGCAGGGAATCACGACGAAGAAGCCCGTCGCAATATTGACTGGGCGTTCCTTCGTGTTCTGCCACCGCCCACCTAAGCAGAATACTGTGTTACCCTCAAAATACTGGTGAACCCGGCCGAGGTCGGATTTCTGGCTGGGCCTAGAGGGCACCCGTGGATGGCGTGGTCCTTGGGAATCCACAGGCCGAAGCTGGGGTGATGATGCAGAGGATGACAGCTTCTCGGCTCCTTCGGTGCTGCGGTTCTGGCTTTGTTGTCCTTGCTCGCTTCGTCCAGGCATAAGGAAACTAGAGCGAAACGATCGGGGAGACTTGATAGGGCTCGGAAGGTTTGATAGGTCCTTGTAACTCTTGTCGATAATAATGCTGTGTTGAAAATGGCTTTGGTCTGCGGAATGTTTGCCTTGAAGAGGACGGACACTATCCGTCAGACTTCCGGCTGGGTAATGGCCATGGCTTGGGCTTGTATTTGCCGTAATCCTGTCCAGAGTTTCCTGTTCCGTCATTTCGGTGCCACGAGATGGTGGGGGTCGCATGTTCTCGTCGTCACTCGTAGCGCGCTGCAGCTGAGCAATCGGGTTGGAAATAATGCTTTGCCTGGCTTGGCTGCCACCTGCTTCGGCGCCGTGGTCGTCAAGGACTGGCGATGTTGGTGAAGTCGGTGAAGTGGGCGACCCTGGTGTCTGCTGGCTCATGGTTGGTGGGCGGTGTGATCCTCCTCTCTGCGCCTGTAGTTTCTGCGAACTCATGGGTCGAAAAAAGGCATGCGACGTAAGTGAAGGGACATGGCTTCGGGTTGACAAACTTGGAGCTTGGCTTGTAGATCCAGCAGTCGAACTCGCGATACTCCCCCTCTTGGCCTGGACTCCGGAAACGTACGTCTTCCTCCCTCCCAGTTGACCTGGCCATGCTCCCCTTGATGATGCCCCAGTTCGGGCTGTTCCAGGTCTTGAGGCCACATCCGCGCTCCGCGGCAGACTCATCCTCTGCCGATGCGCCTCTGAGTCGCCTCCGTCATCGCTTGCAATATCCGTCATTCGAGAGGAGATGATACTCGGCGGGCCGGGGACCTCGGAACGGGGGATGTGAGGCGCTGGGAAGCCATCGTCATCAGGCTTCGAAGCCATGGTGTTGGTTGGTAATGGTGTCGTTTGCGGGTCGTTCGGCGGGTGCTAGTTAACGGATTCTCGGTCAAGTCAAAGGAACGGTCGCGCGTCGACTATCGCGTTCAAGATCGCATCAAGCGCCACCTTTTTCGGGTCCGTCTTGGGGCAGCAGCACAGTAGAGTGGTGAGCCGTCGGGAGGCTGGCAGGTGGTTGAGAATGTGAGAGTCGGCAGGACCGGCAGGTGGCTCGTGTCTCGCGGTAGTCAAGCAACTAAAGGGATAGACAGGGGTGTCGAGGAGGCGTGTTTGGAATCGTAGGAAATTAGGGACGGAACGGACTCGAGAGGAAGGGAATGAGAATGGGTCGCGCAAGACGGGCGATTATTAGAGAGAGCGCGTAGAAGAAGAGAAGAATCGTAGAGTAAAAAGGGAACGGAAGGGGGCGGGGAAAGAAAAGAAAGGACTCGGCGATGAGGAGGAGGAAGAGGAGTCAAATGTGGTTTGTATGCTCGTTCCTTTTTTTCGTGCCGGCTTGGGAATGGGCATGAGCATGGGCCTGGTTAACTTCCAAGAAGAAACCTTGCATACGAGAGCCTTATGTAAGTTATGCTGCTCTCGGTCCCCCTGGTTAAGGGGCTAACTAGAAGAGTCCCTGCTAGCGGCGTCCTTTGCAATGCGAAAAGAGGGATGCCAATGAATTGGTTTCTGCATGCATTACAGTGATTGATCTTTTTTTCTCTGAAAGCGAATGTTGAGGCCCTCGAGTGTCTTGGACATGTATGTACATGACAAGTCCGCAGACGTCACCTCGACTGGGAACGGTAACCTTCTGCAGCAACCCGTTGCGCTGACGTTTGACAGCCAAGTTGCTTGTAACCTCGGCGTGATAAAGTCTATTACGTTGAAAGGGCAACCAAGAAGTTTATGACAGCATTTCCTTCTGACCAGTAGAGTTTCCAAGGCTAGAATGACACTGCGTGTCGTCGCATCACGATGAGCGAATCACCCGCCAGGGACAAGGCGCTGAATCTTGTTGTGCCTGGTTCCTCGACGGCCTGCACGCTAAGAACGGGACATAAATAGTCATGCGGCCTTTGTATAAAACATGGTGACACAAGTCCCCTCCATTTATGACTGGCTCTGATCGCCTGTACATCCTGGTGGAACTCGAACACCCAAGACGTCATCTCGGCTCTCAACGTGATTCAACACGTGATCCCGCCTGCTCCCCTCCATTGGCCAATAGCGAGCCTCGCAAACTAGCAGACGACGGGTTCCCGAAATCATACGAGAACTTCAAAGCTTCAACTCAACCCAAGTTCCCCCGACGAAGATTCCCCATTCCCCATCCAAGTCACAAAAGCCCATCGTCACAATGGCCTCCCGCGTCGCCGCCCGCCGTCTCTTCACCACCGCCAGCCGCCGGCTCCAGGAGCAGCACCAGAAGGCCGAGCTCAAGAAGGAGACCCGTCAAAACCCCGAGCTTCTGGTGCGTCATAATGCCTCGGCCGGACCCGACAGTGTGCACCGGCTGGGAGAACCGCACGACCGTGAGGAATTGGACAATTGCTGACCGGCTATAGATCCTCGGCGGTGTCATGGTCGCTGCCCTCGGCGGCGCTGGCTTCTACTTCGGTGCGTGAATGCCCCAATTGGACTGCCGTCATCGAAAGCGATTGCTGACCACATCTCCAAACATCAGGCCGATCTCCCACTGGCGCCACCTCCGAGTCTCCCGTCAACATCGCCAAGGACGGCCACCCCTGGGAGAGCGGCTCCTCTGGCAAGTACAAGTACCACCCCGGTGGTGACCCCAACCAGGAGCCCAAGGACGCCCCCAGCGCCCTCAACGTCGTCGTCGTTCCCAACGTCACCCTCCCCGCCGAGCTTCACGACAAGTTCAACAAGTGGGGCAAGGACGGCTACCCTTAAAGCGAGCAAGCAAGAGGCGGGAACGGGATTTTTTGGAAGCTGTTACGCGCGAGCATGTATCTGTAGGGAAATCCGAAGGGGAGAGCGAGTTGGATCAATCCTCTAGCCCTGTGTAGAAGAAAGACGAAGGACGCGATGGGCTTGAGTTTTGCAACCACCCATAGTTCACATACCATGCGCCACAATATTTTCTAGCTTTGCGTCTGTAACTACAGCTTGTTTCGTTGTCAATTGCTTCATTGTGACTGTCAGTCAGGTCAGGCCATCCAAGTTCCGCCTCACGCTCAACCGGACGAACGGCTGACATCGACGTGAAGCCACACTCAACTGGGCACGATAACTACTACGTCGGCCGGCTTGTAAAGAGACAACATTATCAAGTGTTTCCTTTTTCTTTGTTATCTGGTATCTCCCTGTCCAACACAACAACATCATGTTTTCACGATCCAAAACTCCAGCCTCTCACATACATCTTGCGACAACTCTCTTTACCCAACTCCAGCCGCTCACGCAATCAAATCCCCAATCTCTTCAGAAGAAAAGCCAAGGATGTGTAGGAGGTCCAGTAAACTCTCTCCGTTCAGACGAGCATTGGCTTCCATCTGCACCCGCGGCTTCGCGTTCCAGGCAACTCCCAGTCCTGCCTTCTCCATCATCAGCAGGTCGTTAGCACCGTCACCGACAGCGATAACCTGAGATAGGTCGATGCCCTCCTTAGCAGCAATCTCCATAAGGAGGTCCCTCTTTCGTTCCTTGCCCACGATGATACCCCTCACTTCGCCTGTCAGCTTCTCGTTCTCGATAACCACATTGTTTGCGTGCGCATAGTCAATGCCCAGCTGTCCAGCGAGCCAGCCAGTCAGGGGCTGGAAGCCTCCAGAGAGAACTGCCGTCTTGACACCAAGTCGCGTCAAGGCCCTAATCAGTTCAGGCACACCCCTGGTAACATCCAATACCGGCCGCAGATCCTCGAAGAGGGTAGCGGGAAGACCCTTAAGCAGGGCAACGCGCTCACGGAAAGACCCCTCAAACTCAAGCTCGCCCATCATTGCACGGTGCGTAATCTCAGCAACTCGAACAGGCAGATCCGGGGGGTCCTTGACATGGTCAGCCAGGAGATCAATAACCTCCTGGGTGATGAGGGTGCTGTCCATGTCGAAGACGACCAGGCGCGGGTGACGCCTCCAAACGGTATCACGCTGAAGAACCACATCCACGTTCCACTCTTGCTCGAACCTATAAATCATCTCATGCTTTCTCAAGTCGTCAAGTCCAAGGTACTCAGGAGCAGGTGCAGGAGAGAGCATCAGCTCAACAATGCGCGGCTGTTCCTGGTTATCGAGACACCGGTGAGAAGAGTAAGGCTCTTCAGCGTCTCGAGGAAGAGGAAAGGAAGACATGAGATGAAGGAATGAGGTGATGCATAGCGGCGAGATGTAGGAGCCGTAGATGTGATCCAACTGCTCAGATTCCTGAGTGGGAGGCTCAAGCGGATACTCCTTGGGATCATTGGTAGGTGCGAGATTGGCAGGTAGAGCCTCATTGCTGTCTGCAAAAGTAGTCTTGACAGGTGATCGTGAGGCCTCCTCTCTCGGCTTGTAGAAGAGGGTCGCGATGAGACGATCCGACTTCTGACCAGCTCTAGGAGCGCAATTGGGGTGTGAGTAGGAATGGCTCAGTCCGCTCTCGACCACAGTCGGAGGGTTCTCATCCGAGGGGACGCCATTGAAGGGCAGGATAGGCTTGGTGTGGTGAGCGATAGGAGCATGAACAGAGATGCCTGAGTCTTCCACAACGGTGTCAATACCGTGGAACTGATCCTGTCGAGACTGCTCCTGTCGAGGAGGGCGATATTGCTGGTGGTCACTGAGATACGAGCTGCTCCTCATCGAGCTCGTCAACTGAGGCCGTGCGGCGGCATTCTGTTTGGCGGGGCTCGCTTGGTCTGCCATTGTATTGTGCGCGGGGGGGGTCGTGAAGATTTCTGCGGCTACCCTTGTCGAAATGGACGATCTTGACGAAAGGGAATAGGTCGGGGATTGTCTTTTTGGGGGGGGTTCACGGCACGACAGCTGACGAGGGCTAGGAGCAGCCTGAAGCACGATAGACGTGGCGCGGGCAACAACGACGAACCCAAAGATCGAGTCAACCTCCAGAGGTTCAGTCAGTGAGTGGTTGGGTTGCTTGGTAGAGCGATCTCTCGTCCCGGCCTGTTCCCTCCGTGCCCCGCCCAACCGTTGCCGTTGCTGTCCGATGGCTCGTGCGGCGCGTTTTGCCTAGGTGCGGCTCGTGCGGCTGCTGTCAAAGAATATTCGGATATGATTGGTGCGAATAAGCAATCATTCCAACCCGCCTTGATGTCAGAAACTGGGTTGACATTTCTCTCACGTGATCGAGTTGCAGTTGACCGACTCAGCCAAGTGGTTTCGTGTTGAACCTAATTGCACGGATAGGAAAGCGTTTGGTCCTGTCATTTAGTATTCTGATTGGCCGTGAATACGTTCAATATTCCCGGATTTCCATTAGCATAGAATCCATCTGGAGATTCAGCTCATTGTTGTTCGTGGACATGCTCTGCACCCATCGAGTGTGCGTGTCAAGAGGACGGTTCATCAGGCCGTTCCATCCTCAATCATCACAGCCCCGAAATGCGCAACAAAAAGACGTGTTAGAAATCATAGATTAATAAAGAGCCATGAATAAGACGGAGATGACGTTGTCTTCCAACGCCTTCTCGACTGCATTCGCTTCCATGTTTGGTGAATAAGCTGGATGAATATGTCAGCAGAGGCGGCACTTTCTCGGGAGTTGTCCGTCGCTTAGAGTGGGGCAATGCGTGAGACGACCCTTAGAAAGGAAATTGATCCAGGCGAGGGCCTCGGACCAACTTTTATCCTCGCCTTACAACCCCACGAAATCCGTCAAAATCATCCAAGCGCCAAAAAGCCGGAGAGGCCCGCATCGCAATTGCCTTTTTGCTGGGGGCAGTCGGCAGTCGCGGTTCCTCGGTGCCCGACGGTCCGTCAGGGACAGCAGCGAGTGCCGCTCCGACAAACGGCATTCCGACGGGCCAAGATGATAGGCCAAAGGGGCATACCGTTGTCATCATTGAGACGACAAAAATTCAATTATGATTTTTTTTTCACCGTGTCCTGGTCTAGAGCGTGGGAGAAAGCGTGGGAGCCCACAGATGCTAAAATCAGGCGTTTTGGTCAATCAGGGCCGTGGCGACACGATGGTACAGTCTTGCGACACAAAGATTCGACATCAGAAAGATACTCTTCTCTGAGGGAGCGGATTTCGCAACCCACGCCCCGAATGACATGATCGCGGGGAAACTGCCCTCGTGCTCAAATTGGCTTTTGATAGATCAAGACCCCGGCTCTAAGCATCTATCACCTCACCCCCAGATCTTGAACAACACAACAACAACAAAGCCGTATCAATAAGATCATTTCCAGATGCAAATAAGCCCAATGTCGTCTTCTCAACCAGGAGCCCCCCATGCTCCCTTGCTCCATTCGCATGGTGGAAAAAAAGTCTCTTCCGGAGGCGCCGTGCAGTCTCGGACGTGGTTTCAGTCAACAACAGTAGGCCCGGAAGTACTCGCTACCTCCGGCTCGGCGGCTCCCACGCCTTGCTGTCGCTGCCGATAGTGAGGCAAAACAGGTCCCATCGACCAGCCGCCAGTTCAGGGCTCCGGTCGACAGGCCAATCAGCCTTCGTTACCGCCATGGCACCCACCATCGCGAAAGGCATAGCGTCGATGTCGTGATCAGTCCCAGTCGCAGCCTGGAGACGACAATCCTCATGGCGGCGATGGCGCAATTGATGCTCCCCATCTTTTTTCCACGCCCAGAGCGCATCACAGGCACCGTAGACTGGTGGCTTTCGGGTTCGGTTGGCTCGAATGCTGCAATTCCGAATTACTAAGGCTGTCCTTGGCCGGGGGCCTGCGGGCGGTCGCCCGGACAGAGCATGTAAAGCCCCCCTTGACCACCACAGCAGGCCTCTCCCTCTCTTAAAGAATTTGACTGCCCTCTCTTCATCGTCGTGTTCGTCATCTTCCCCGTCTTGCCTTCTGCAACGTGCTTCCGAGCCCTGTCCTGTATCCAGTCAGCACAATATTTGCGTCATCAACTGTGTCAGAGCTTCTCCAAGCCTCCGCCTTAACTCACCGTTGAATATAACCCCGGGGTACTCTCGTCGACTGTCCCAGCTCTCGAAACCCCTCAAACAACAACCTCTCTCCTCGTACCATACTTCATCCATCGCCAACATGCCCGCCTTCATCTCTCAGTCCTCCTCGCAGTCGTCCTTTCAGGACATCAAGCTCGAGTGCGAGTCGGGCTATGTCTCTGGACAGAACTCGGAATACTCATCGCCCTCATCATCAACCATCCTCCCTCAGATCTCTCTCACCAAGGCCCACATCGACCACCTCAACAACATGCTCGAATCCATGCACCCCATGGACATCCTCCGATTCTGCAAGGTCATGTTCCCCAACCTGTATCAGTCGACCGCCTTCGGCCTGACCGGCCTCGTCACCATGGACATGCTGTCCAAGATCCAAAAGGAGCACCCCAACTCCCCCACCGTCGACCTCATCTTCTTGGATACCTTGTACCACTTTCAGGAGACACACGACCTAGTCGACCGGGTCAAGGCCCGATACCCTAATGTCCCTGTTCACATCTTCAAGCCTGACGGTGTCAACACTGCTGAGGAATTCGAGGATATGTACGGCAAGGAGATGTGGAGCACCGCGTCTGAGATGTATGACTGGATCGTCAAGGTCGAGCCCCTCCAGCGAGCCTATGAGGAGCTCAAGGTCGCCGCCGTGCTCAACGGCCGTCGACGATCTCAGGGCGCCGCCCGCGGCTCCATCCCCATCATCGAGTACGATGATGAGCGTTCCGTCGTCAAGATCAACCCCCTGGCCACTTGGTCTTTCAAGCAAGTCAACGACTACATCAAGGAGCACAACGTCCCCTACAACACCCTCCTCGACCAGGGCTACAAGTCCGTCGGCGACTGGCACTCGACCGTCCCCGTCAAGGAGGGCGAGGACGAGCGAGCCGGTCGTTGGAAGGGCCAGGCCAAGACCGAGTGTGGCATCCACAACAAGAAGTCGAGGTATGCCGAGTTCCTCGCTCAGATGGAGCGCAAGGAGCAGGAGGAGAAGCTAGCTGCGGCCCTCGAGCAGGTAGCTCTGCCCGCCGTATGAGGTGCACTCGCACACGGGGCACATCTTTGACGATTTGATGATTGAAGCATTGCATCAGGCGTTTTTGGGGTTAAAATTTCGTTGATGAAACAGCCAGAGCCGGGCGATAAAGGACGCCCATGGCATCTGGATTCATGGGATGGCGTTGGGTAAATAGCAGGGAGCCTGAGGAAAAGGCAGGGAATAGCGCGCAAGAAACCGGGCAGATAGAACCTGCCTCAGTTCCTAGATAGAACTCAATAAGGAAGATACCAACCAAACTTCTCGAGGGCGTGAATATCAACGACGTCGTGACGAAGACCGTGAGGTATGAAGTTGGATGCGATAAGTGAGCGGTGATCACGAGGTCGGCTGGAGCCGCAGGCACTTGACCACACTACCCCGCGTCAATGAGGAGTAGTCGTTTCCGCCCTAACAGACCATCACCACACTGGCGCTTTCAACAGATATTTCATTAACAGGCCTCTACACCCTTGCCCCTCTATCGTCCATCGTGACACCCCAAATCACAGCCTTGCGTCCGCACTAACAAAAAAACGTATCTCGAAAATGCAGGGCCTCGACTCCTGTCCGCCTGCTTTTCTTGACAGGAAGAAAAAGATCCTCGAGCAACTCTCTGTTCCCAACACCGAGTACACGGATGCTTCACCAAAAGGCTCTGTAGATGAGGGTATCCGGGACCTCATCGACGAGATCAACCAGTCGACAGGGTTTGTAACTACGAGCAGTTGCGCAGGACGAGTCAGTGTCTTTCTCGAGGGTCGAAGGGTTGCTGAGACCAATGAAGAGGATGAGCAAGTAGCGGGCGTTGGCGGAAAGGGTGCAGGAGGAACATGGTTATTCGTCTCTCACGATCCAGTGCCTGATGATGGGGATGAGAACAAGGACTGGAGCAGTACATTGGGGCTTGAGGACTCGGATGCGGCTCAACATGTGACTGGGACGGTCAAGGAGAGGAGACTCATTCATTTCAAGTTTGAGGCCATGGTAAGCAGCCGCAGCATGTTAGAATATACAAGAACAAGCATGCTGAGATATCACGTAGATCCTCCACGTTCTCACGGCATCACCAGAACATGCCCAACTTCTCCTCAAATGTGCCTTTCAAGCTGGCTTCCGCGAGTCTGGCGCTCTCAACATCATCCCGAGCGGCAAGGATGCTGCTACTCCCATGGTAGCCGTTCGCACAATGGGCCTCGCCTTTGAGTCTCTCATCGGACACCAGGTTGATGGTCACCACCTGCGTTTAGTGTCACCTGAGTATCTCAGGACACTCATTAACATCGCCAGTGAGCGCTTCGCTGAGAATACGAAACGCATTGGACGGTTCCGGGATGCCTTCCGGGAAGCCATGTCTGCCCCAGCCCCGCGTCGGAATCCGGAGGGAGAAGAGTGGGAGGATGCAGCGACGAGACGAGAGAGGAAGCGTGCTGAAGGCCTCCGACGGAAGGCTGAGCTACAGAAAAAGCGTGAAGCAGATAGTTCAGTAGGAGACGATATACCTGTGGAGGTTGAGGGTCAGGAGCAGACAGGGCTGCTCGTCGGGTTATAAGTTGCTGTACATTTTGTATTCCTCAACGCAGCCTTTATCGCCGCCAATGTCATAATGTACACGTGCGTACCTTTGCAAGGCTCATCATCACCATATCTCTATACCGATGATCCATTTTCCCCCCTTCCCTCCCATCTAAGTCTGCCCCCCATCTCTTACGATACAACCTTCTCGACCCAAGACTTCTCCAGCTTCTTGACCTCGGCCTTGAAGTTCTCCACCTCTTGCCAGCAGTCGAGCGGCCTCCGGTCGTGCTCCCGCAGGCATCGGATGACCTCGTTGCGCGCGCCCTCGACGCCTCGGGCAGGGGCCGCACCTGCTTGCGCTCCTCAAGCCGCTTCCGCATCGCCTCGATCTCCTTGTTGACGGTGTGCTGGCTCAGGCTTCCATCCTCCTTGAACTCGACGCTGTTTAGCTTGTCGTGTGCGATCTTGAGGGCCTCGGCCTCTTGCTGTTGGAGCTTCTTGAGCTCCTCGGCCACGCGGGCCTGGATCTGGAGCTCGTAGATCTTGGTGCGGGAGGCATCAGTCTGGTGGGGGAGATGTTTGTTAGTTTCAATCGAGAACTATATAGTCGTGCTTCGGTCTGCGGTTCGGATGGGGGGTAATGTACCTCGTTACTGGACTGTAGCGAGTCGACGAGGTCTTGTGAGAGGCTGTTAGGCGCTGAGCTGTTTATTGGAAAGCAGTCAGTCATCGATTGAGCATGATCGGGTCGGTTCTGGGGCATTGAGGGGGACGTACGCCTTCCACACGTGTGCGGAGATAGGTTTCGACTCGCTGGAACCCATTGTGTCGAGGGCAATGGCCGTGCAACCGATGTTCAATGCCGGCTCGTGATAGCCTTCCTGGAAATTTCCGGCGTTGTTCGGGAGCGTCACGGAGCAGCGATCAGTGAGTGCCTCAGGTTTCAATGTTCCTGGCCGTCTGACCGAGTGGCGCAGGCTGTGGCGTTGAGGTGTGGCGCCTCACCGTACACCGAAACCCTTCACCGGTGTAAATAATACAGGATGTAACGGTTGAGTGACCAGCTATTGTGCCGTTTTGGACATTCAAAGCTGGCTTTGAACTGCTTTGGGACAATCCAACGATATTCATATTATTGATGGGCTTCGGCAATTAACATCACCTTTTATCTGGGTGGGTTATGTGTTCCATACCTGGCCATTCAGTTAATTACCTGCCTCTTGTCTCAACATCCAGAGTAAAGCAAAGAATCGGCCAATTCGCGTATGCCCGGGACATGTGATAGCAGTTAGGATATCATGTTGCCTATCTCTTAACCGCCACTTTCCTACAGTGTGACTAGCATGAAGGGCACAATCCTCATCGTTAGCTTTTGATGCAGTATCATACTCACCGCATTGAGGTTTCTCGAGATGAAGTAAACCACCTACCGGGTAACGGCACCAACAAAAACCACCAATAATCACTCATATACCCTCTCGCAGATGTAGAGGCATGATATCATTGATGGACCAACACGGTCGTCCCGCATATGTAGAACATTCAGCACGATTTCCACGACTGGCTGCTTAGCCGCCGGCGGCTACCCTGGACAACCAGCTTGGATCTGTGTGGCCCATGGGTATCAACCCGACGTTGGGATCATTCGAGATGTCCGTCCGTGCTGTTGGCCAACACAGATGACAACATGCCACAATCGGCATTCCATTCCCTGGCGCGGTAAAAGATGCCGGCAGGCTCCGACTTGTGTCGATTCTGGGGTAGAATGGGTCGAGGCGAGTCAAAACGCAAGCATCAAGAGCCAATGCTCGCCAAAGTCCAAAGACGGGATGGCACAAGGACGGCTTCGTCATGTCTCATGGTTCACCGCGTGGCTGGACGGGATTAATGCAAGCATCAGGTCCAGGACCCGGATGACGGGCCGTCATTGTCCTTTTCTTTCTTTCCTTTTCTGGAGCTGTGACATGGGACGGCACCAAGAGATCCCAGGGCGGCGGAAGCGAGGGCATCTGGCACTTGTTCATCTAACATGCGACGTGCTAAAGGCTTGTCCCTGCTTGTTCATCCCGCTTTGGCAGTTGAAGGATGCAGAGGCTCGCAGTCCGTCAGCCCACCTGAGGGGCGGGCATATTTCCGACGTAGAGATAACTGACGTTGAATCTAGATTCCATCAACCACAAGGCGAGGATTTCAATTGTCAGCGGGCCGACCTCCCACTCTCTTGGCGATGATGATGATGACTCTTGCAGGGCTATCTAGGCCCTGGCCTGAGTCGACAATCTTGACAAGGGGGTACGGATCGGAAGCTGACGGAAGGGTTAGGTTCTGTCGAACAATGGCAGGTGGATTGCGAGCGGCGGTGCTTGAGTTGGGTTGATCTGATTCATGGCATGAATGACAGACCTAGACCACCACCATGTTTGCCGTGTTCGCCGTAGATTGTTTCAGTCAGGCCATAAAGTGTCCGCATGCGACGGCACTGCGTCAGGAAACAAAGCCATTGAGGGCCGGAGCCGAGACGGGACTGTCCAAAACATCAAACAGACAGAAACAGAAACAAGAAGAGAGGGGGCGATACGATAGCGTCACGGGGCATTCTCAACTGGATGCCTCCGCGAGGTTGAAGTGGACGTCTCCTCGCGGTTGGGTGTGCGGAGCATCGAGTGGCCAGCAGGCGCCGACACGAGGAAAGGGGACTGGGCGTCGTCTTGGCGCTCCCGGAACCAACCAGTGACAGCGTCAGACCCCTGAAGAGCTACGAGGGCACCCCTGAGCCAGGCCTGTTTCAGAGAGGCTTGTGGTTGCACCGCCGGCAGCCACTGGATTGATTGGCGATCCCGCTTTCGCTCGCGGCCGAGAGCTTGGTATATTCTTGGCCAGATCTGACGTCCCATAGGCCAGACCGCTGCCGTTGCTGCGAGCGCCCCAGCCGTGGAAGATGGCTTTGCTAAGGTTATCTGATATTATTGGAGGCGCCGCCAAAGGAGGACGCCAGCGCTTAAACGGTCGCTGGTTCGTTGCGCCTTGGTTCTTTCCAGCTCTCGTGTAAGACGCCCACGAGCACTACCACTACGAGAGAGGGATGGAAAAAAAAACGTGGTTAGGCAAGAAATATTGGATATCTCAGACCGTTTACCTAGTTCCATTCCCCAAAGAGGGTCTTGGCTATAGGTAGAGGCTAGAACACACAATCACACCCTCCAAGAAGACGGATGAACCAACCAGTCACGAGCTTGACTCGCATCTTGAAGAACCTGCAAGGGGTGGAGATGCTGGACTTGGACCACCTTCACCCCTGGGGAGGCGATATACAGGGGATCAATCTGAGGGTTCCAGGGGGACGGACGTGAGCATCTCCCCGCTACCTAGGTAGCTAGGTACCTAGGCTAGCAGGCGACCGCAGTGGAATCCTTCCTTCCATTCAGCGCCAAGCTACCTAGCGGCCCATCTGTTTCTCTGGGCTGGGGCCGCCGTTTACATATTATCGCTGCGGCCGCCCTCCCTCGACTCAACGAAAGGTGCAAGTTGTGAGGCGTCATACCTTCATTCCTCTCTCGTGTGCTTTTGCGCTGTTCACGGTGGTTTTTATTCATTCCCCCCTTCATTTCCAATTTTTCTCATCGGTCTATTGTCCTCTTATAGACAACATCCATTCTCGTGCGAGGCTGGTCCATTTCTTCTGCTTCCGGCTTCATCACGACTACGAACGACTACGACGACGACAACTGCTCACCAGCTGCCCGCCACAGCCACAGCCGCTCTCGCGTGTGTGTTTGTTTCTCGGTGCCCCGGTTTCCTGGATCGACGGAACATATTTTTCATCCTTTTTGAAATCATTCAAAACATAGGTCTCTGCCGTCCTTGTTTCTGCCGATCTCATCCTTTCTCGTTGTGTGTGTGTGTGCTGCGACAAGCGCCTTGAATTCCTCCCTCGCACAACACAGCTCAGCTCAGCACCGCACCGCACCGCACCGCGCCAAACGTCGATCGTCTGCCGCCTGCCCTGCCTTTCTCAACTTTGCACTCGCTTTCTTTTCACCAACTACCGACGTTCGGTCAATCTCCTTTTCTCTCTCCCTCTTTTGCAGATCCATTTTCTACGTCAACTAGGAGATCGCCAGCTAGTCCTGGTTTATCCTCATCTGCATCTGAGCATAGCACGCACCTCGTGGACGAGGTCAACGGAGACGTCATTGAGCACCCGCGCGTGATCGGCTCAATCAATCAATCAATCAATCGACCTTTGTCCTGCCCGGATTTGCAGACATTGTTCATTCATTGTCCTCTTGGACTTTCCCATTCTTCTTCGTCATCGCCTTTGTGCGCCGTGTCACCATTGTTGTGTTGAACACAGCTTTGATTCACCCCAAACTACCACGACGACTACACACACCGCTGAGCACACACCGCGCGCTCATCATCAACAAGCATTTACTTTTCTTTTTAACGACCCCACGACAAAACGACTGACTACTCACGATCATGTTCTGACAATTCTGAACTGAGCATACAAAGCATTCAAGGAGGAACAAGCGCCACATCTACTCTCTTTCAATCACCGTCTCGTCTCTTTTCTTGTTGTTCTGGGGAATCTGTCGCTTGCCGCCGCGAACAGCGTCTATTCACTCTCTCATCTGTTGGACATTTCCCGATAAAACAAGTCAGATACCGCTCATTTTCTCGCGCTTTGCTCCTAAAGGAGCTACTACCTCAACTACCAAACTACCTGCAGCGTCGTCCCCAAAACAAGAATGGATTTCTACCGGCGCCGGATCGCCAGTGCCGACTCCTTCATGGCCACCGCGACCTCGACCCTGCAGAGCCGCGCCGAGGCGGCTCACACCGACCCCGAGCAGGCTTCTCACACACCCAACTACCACTCGAGTCTCGATGGCGTCAACCAGCCCATGAACTTGATGTTCAAGGATGCGCTCTGGTGGACACTGGGCGCCATAGCCCTATTCGTTCTCAGCGTCCGCATCTTTGAGATCCTCTGGGCAAAGCTCCGCCAGGTTTCGACGCTCAACGTGGCCGGTAACAAGCAGGGCTACTGGAAGACCTCGCAGTGGAGTTGGATGCCCGATCTCAAGAAACACATCATCTATGCGCCGTTGTGGAAGAAGCGTCACAATAGAGAAATGAGGCTCTCTTCCGCCATCAGCATGGGTACTCTCCCCTCCCGACTTCACTTTGTCATCCTCTTTATCTACCTTGGTAGCAACTTTGCCTACATGTTTGTCCTCGACTGGGCCAACGACAACAAGATGGCCCTCTGCGCCGAGCTTCGTGGCCGCTCCGGCACTCTGTCTCTGGTCAACATGGTTCCCCTCATTATCTTTGCTGGACGCAACAACCCCCTCATCGCCATTCTCAAGATCAGCTTTGATACTTACAACCTGCTTCATCGCTGGATGGGTCGCATCGTTGTCCTCGAGGCTGTCATCCACACCATCGCCTGGGCAGTTGTGGCTGTTGACGACATCGGTTGGGAGGGCGTTGGACATTCCATCGCCACCAACCTCTTTGTGGGTTCAGGAACAGTCGGAACGGTGGCTATGGTCCTCCTCATGATTCTCTCGCTCTCACCTCTGCGACACGCCTTCTACGAGACATTTCTCAACGTCCACATCGTCTTGGCCTTTGTGGCCTTCCTCGCCACCTGGGCTCACTGCGCCTCGTCCGAACTCCCTGGCGGCCTTCCCCAGCTCCCCTGGATTATGGCCATCATGGCTCTCTGGTTCGCTGACCGCCTTGCTCGCATGATCCGGATCGTCTACGTCAACTGGTCCGCCAAGGGATGGACCGACGCTTTCTGCGAAGACATGCCTGGCAACGTCACCCGAGTAACGCTTCACCTGCCCAGATACCTCGACGTGCAGCCCGGAACCCACGCCTACCTTCGATTTTGGGGCCTCTGCACCTGGGAAAGCCACCCCTTCTCCATCGCCTGGGTTGAGCACATCCAGGACTCTTCCCTGCCCGTTCTCGAAAAGGAACCCCTCAACGCCATCGACAAGCCCAACACGACCACCAAGGTTTCGTTCCTGATTGGAGCCCAGACCGGCTTCACCAAGAAGCTCCACGATCGCGTCTCCTTGTCCCACCGACCCCTCCGCATCAAGGCTGCCATGGAAGGCCCCTACGCTGGCCACAACAGCCTTGACTCATACGGTCACGTCGTTCTCTTTGCCGGCTCGACCGGCATCACGCACCAGATCTCGTACATGCGCCATCTCCTCCAAGGATACAACGACGGCACGACAGCGACTCGACGCATCACCCTCGTCTGGATCATCCGCGAGTACGAGTCCCTCGAGTGGGTTCGCCCGTACATGGACGTGATCCTCCGCATGCCCAACCGCAAAGACATCCTCCGCGTCCAGGTCTTCGTAACCCGCCCCCAGAGCCCAAGCGATATCGTCAGTGCTAGCGCCACAGTTCGCCTGTTCCCAGGACGGCCAAACATCCCCCTCCTCCTCCAGAAGGAGGTCCAGGAGCAGATGGGAGCCATGTGCGTCACCGTGTGCGGTCCAGGTGCCCTCGCCGACGACGTCCGGGAGGCAGCACGTGGAGTCCAGGGTTCTAGTGTCGTGGACTTTGTAGAGGAGAGCTTTACGTGGTAATAAAAACGAGCAAGTGGAGTGGTCGTCGTGAAAAAGGAGAGGGGTTTCTTTCGAACTGTATATATTCAAGGCAAAGGTCAATTATCTCGGGAGGGTGACGGGTGGGTTGTAAATGTGATGAGGAGCCAGCGAACCAACGCGCATACTATTCTAGCATTTTCATAGGCTCAATGATAACATATAGATTCTATTTCATTCATGTTAGACTAGTGCCATATCTGCCATTCCCTTGAAAGCCATGTAGACACTTCAAGGTTGCTCTGCACCTGAACCACGGCTCGAGGTATCACTATAGGAAAAAAGGTAAGTAGGAAAATCACCACCGACAATCAAAGGCAATATGGGCGGTATGGATAAGAACATAGCACTATAGGTCATCACTTTTGCCCATTGGATTTCATGTTATGCTATGCCATGCCATACCTACCTACCTACCTCTTGCCTGGGAAAAGATCATCTGGCAATAATCATATCCCCAAGTTCCATACTAATTAATTGTTGCTCAAAACATCACCTGCTCAAGCTATTCCCATCATGGCCTGAATTATTACACTACAGTCATGGCCTATTTGTACATTGACCCCCAATTATCAACCATACAGTCCTCATCACACCACCAGATATCATAGCAAAACGCTCCTAAAAACATGAAATGCACACTGATCATGCATCAACACCTCGCCGAGGAAACATTGCCATCCCTTGGCAGTCAACACTCCCGATGTCACTTCGACATCTCAGATAAGAGCCTTGCGAGGGCGTGCACGACGTCCCTTGGCCTTGGGGGCAGGCTTCTCGTCTTCCTCCTGTTCTTCAGCAGTGTCTTCATCCTCATCGACAACAGGGGCCTTCTTGGCGGCGGCCCTGCGTGGCCTTCTGAGTGTGGCGGTCTTCTCGTCAGCTTCATCCTTCGTCTTTCGAGAAGCTGTCTTGCGTCCCTTGGCGGGGGCCGGGGCGGGAGCAGGAGCAGGAGCAGGAGCAGGCCCCTCCTCCTCAGTCTCATCCTTGACTTTCTGGGCCGAAGCTCGGCGTCCTTCTTAGCGGGAGCAGGAGCAGCGGCTGGCTCCTCTTCATCAGTTTCATCCTTGACCTTCTGGGCCGAAGTCTGGCGTCCCTTCTTAGCGGGAGCAGGGGCAGGAGCCTCGTCCTCACTCTCATGCTTGACCCTGGCCTTAGCAGCGGCCGCCTTCTTACCACGGGCAGGCTTAGCAGGAGCGGGCTCGTCCTCGTCCTCTTCCTCTTCCTCCTTCTTAGCCTTGACAGCCTTGGCATTGCGTGCCTTCTTAGGCTTGGGCTGGTCCTCATCGTCGTCAGCGGTCTTATTGCGACCACGCTTGGCTTTCTTAGGAGTGGCGTCATCCTCTTCAGCCGCCTAGATATCGGATTAGCAACGTTGGTGATACTAGTTGGCCAAGAACTTACAGCCGCAGCAGCAGCGTCCTTCTCCATCTTCCTCTTCTGAGCAGCCGTCAGATGGATGCCCTTCTCGCCGAGCTTGTTCTTCTCGGGGTCCTGCATGATAGTTAGTTGAGTTGAACAGCAAGACAGTCAGGGCGACTTACTCCATTGAAGTCTTCAGGATCAATGAAGCCCTGGGTGACGCAGCGTCGAACCTTTTCCTGTATGTCAGGATGGTTCCTGGGAGTGTGAGTACATAGACAGACAGACAGACAAGGCGCAGGATCGGGACATACACAAGCTCATCAAAGCCGTCGATAGCATCGCAGTCAAAACTACCATCACTCTGCTCGCAAAGATCGCGAACGTTCTGAAGCTGCTGACCGGAGACACATCCCCTATGATACACGTTAGCTAGACTGCTGGGCTTGCGACAGCGACAGCGACAGTGACTGAAACCAGGGCATCTTACCAATGCTTCCACGCCCAGCTTCCATGATCTTCGATAGTGACCCAGCTGCCAAAGCGGAGGGTTCCCTTGGTGATCTTTTCCTTGGTCTTCTTGCACTCGCTGTCCTTGCAACCAGCGCGGTTGTTGGGGGACACCTCTGCGAGGTCGTTAGAAATCATCGTTCGTCATAGAGTTTGGGGGAGAAGCTGCCGCACGCAAGAAGCGCGACAACAGCGCCCATGAGAAGGTGAAATTTCATAGACTCACCAATGCGGTATTCGCCCATCTTTGCGGTGGTAGGAAATGTGCTGTGATGCGACGAAAATAGCACGAAAGAGAGGGAAAAATTATGAGTCGAGAGAGACAAAGGGTGCAGATGGAGAGAGGGGGCGAGCTTCGCTTGACTTTGCGCGCGAGACCTGAGGAGAAAATGGCCGGGGTAAAAATCAAGAGGCGCAACAGTTTGAGAAAATCAAATGTAGGCCTCGTAGCTGGCGGGAAATGAGAGGGAATTTATAGATATCCCCTTCGCCTGTGAAGTGGGAAATAGGCAGAGAGAGAAGAAAGAGAGAAGAGAGAGAGGGGAGATGATGTGAGAGATTGAAAGGAAGAGTGAAGTGGGAGGCGCTGCTGCCAACGCATGGGAGTTTGGGGAAGGAGCTGGAGCTGGAGCTGGAGCTGGAGCTGAGGGAAGGTGGGAGGGTGGGAGGTGCGCGCGACGCGTCGTTCGTTTTTTCTTCTAGGCAGGAGCTCTAGTAGGTAGGTACCTACCTACCTAACCCAAGTCACAGGCCCCCCCTCCCACCAACACAACCATCATGCGCCCAATAACCAACCAACAAGCAATAAAAGTGCAGATAAAGAAAGCTACCTAGGCACCTTGGAAGGCAGTGCAGTGCATTGATCTGCAGTTTTCTTTTTTCTTATTATTCACAATTTCCCCCTCTGTATGTATGCCTTGTATTGTCTACCTATTTAAAAGAACCCATTGTCTGTCTACCTACCTACCTACCTACCTATCTAACCCCAGCTGAAACGTTGCACCATCTCAAAGAAATGGGCACCATCCAATATACATGGCTGCTAAGTTCCTAGGGTCAACAGCCTGTTTGATCAGCTCCTCCACCTGTCCTTCAACTCCTAATGGAATGCTCTCGTGCGGAAGCAATCCCTTGACTTTGCGCTTGATGCTGTCTACCACACTCTGCGGCTGCAGCTTGACGCCTACATCTCCCCTTCGATGCGTCCGCTTTTCCTTCTGTAGATCCAACGTCGGGTCATAGATGAATGCCTCCAGAATCGTCATGAGCGTCTCTTCCTGTTGCCGGAGGATGCTCAGAGTCAGCTCACACGACTTGCGGAATGGCCCTTCATAGCCGTAGATGCCCATGGCAGCCACCATGTTGTGAGTGAGCCTAAACGGTACTCGCTCAGGCTTGGCAAACGTAAGACCTTTGTCGAACAGGCAGTTGAAGTCGACATGAAAGACTCCTCCATTGCCTTCCTCCAGGTTGACGTTCTCGCCGTGCCTGTCACCAAGTCCGAGTATCGTGCCCACCATGGACATGACAGCGCATGAGCGTGTGTATCGCAGTCTGGCGCTGAACCAAGCTGATGGGTTGGGGAATTGTTGTGCGAACCACAGTTGAAGCACTGGTGGGAACCGACCGAGAACTTCATCCGTAAACACTCTTGTTTTGCCATCTGAAAGACAGGCTTCATCCATCAGCTGCTTGAGAACAGTGTAATCAGGATAGATCTTCTGTGAGGCGTAGAGCCCAATGAGGATATCTCGCATGGTCTTGATCCCTGGCACCCACTCGATGATACCACACTCTTCGTTGAGCGGTGTCACTGCGTACGTTCGGATGTAGAGCTGTCTTCGACTAGATTCGGTGTCTCGCTTCAACGATCGATTGATCAACCCGTTGAACTCCATCAGACGTTGATCAGTTCGCAGGTCATCCTTTGGCTTGATGAGGAGCATGTAGAGTTTCCCATCACTGCCTCGTGCCGTGAGTCGTCTTGGTTTGGCAAGTGAGCTGAGCACCAAAACATCGTCCAGAAACGACCCGATCGTCACCACATCTCTCGAAAACGCCTTGTGTTTCTTGACGTATTCGGAAACAGCTGGCAGTGTCGCCGTCAGAGAGCCTTCGACAGGTACCACCAACGGGCAGGGGGTGCATTTGTGGTTGAATCGGAGGTCCCGAGTGAGACTGGCGTGGACCGTCTTGTTGCCATGAAAGTCTCCATTCTGACACGCCAGAAGTAGCTGTTCAGCCAGCTTCTCTCCCATTCTCAGTAGGTACTTCAGGTCAAACGTTGAGCCTTCCACCTTCTTGGATACGTTCCTAAGTGCTTGGAGAATCTGGGTGCCCCGTGCTTTTCGTTCCGATACTTGTCTAGTTGTCATGATGCCGATCAGACTCCAGAGTGCCTGCCGAGGGTGAGCCTCGACAACCTTCACGATGATGTGCGTGAGTCGATCGAACACGTTCGGGTTCTGGTGCGCAATACGGGCCACGATCTGCGGCAATGCTGTGTAGAAGATGTAGGCTGGTAATCGGTGAATATACTTGTCGAGGAAAGAGTGCAACAGATTCAGTTGTTCCACGCGTCTCCTATGAAGCTCACGAGACAGCGAGACTTTGCCTTCCGGTGCCTTGTCCACTTGCGCTCCTAGGTCTAGCCAAAGCGTCAATATCCTCGGAAGAGTCTGGTAGAGATACTTCGTTCCAGAGTTCAATGAGCGCACGTAGTTTTCGATGACAAGCCTAGCAACCTCGCCCGTAATGTAGTTGTCGCTTTGATCATCAACCTTGAGTGGCTTCTCGGCCTCAAGGATCTTCTTATAGTGTCGGCCAAGGTAGTAGTGTCCCTTCTCCCATGTGGAGTATGTTTTGGGCGGCTGCTGATATTTTTCACGCAAGGCTCCGGCATGTGTTTGGCCAGCGCTGTCGAGCCATTTGGCAAGGAGAAGTTGAGCTCTTGCTGTTAGCAGTTTTTGTTGCGGGCTTAGTTTGGTGGAACTGGTGCTGGTTGAGGTTCCTGTTTGGGTCATGAACTTGTTGCTCTTGATAGCTCCCTGGAGAATCTGAATCGCCTTGCGGTGCTGGTCCTCTCTCCAAAGCAGCTTGGCATTCTCGATGGCCGCACCATCGTCACCGAGCTTGGAGGCGTGTAGAACAGCATTGAACGACTGGTGTAACGAATTTGTCTTTCTTGCAAGTCGTGCGCTTGACAGCCACAAGCCCGAGATGTCAAGGTCAGTAAATGCTGGCCTGTTCGCGGTTAATACTAGGGGTTTGCTGCATGCTTTGCCCAACTTGACTTACCGGCTGAGTCCCATGGCTGCTCGACGGATTCCAAGAAGGTATTGTTTATCGTTCACGTAGGCGCCCAGGATCTCAAGTCTTCGATCTAGAAGGGACATGGACTTTTTGACGCGCCACCTCATCCTCTGTTGGCGTAGTCATGATTATCTCCAGGTCGGTGAGGATGTGAGCCTTGAGGAGAAGATTGTGGCAAGCTTGGAGTGATGCAGTAGATGAGGTGCTCATTGATGCCGAAATCTTTCTCCTCATATCATTCACGAGGAAAGTCAACTCGGAAGAGTCACTCTTGTTCCTTAACTTGTCAAAGATGGTCGCGACTGATATGTTGAAGTCTTCGACGACATCGCCGTGGAATCGTTTGCTGAACTTGGCTAGACTTTGCCATCTGCCCGTCACCCATGCGGCCTCCACAGCATAGGGCATGATCTTGTTGTCTGTCGAAACATCGGTATGCATTCCCTCAACATGATTCAACAGGACCTCTGTTTAAAATTAGCCAAGAACGAGGCAGAGACTTCTGGATTCCTTACCGTGTTGACCAGCCTGCTTCAGGCAGTGAAGCAAGTCGATTTGGAAATCGACGTTGTCGGGGCTTTCTGCTAGTTGCATTTCATACCAGTTCTGCACCGCGGTCCACCTGCCCGCCTTGCGGTGGCTCAAGATCTGCTGGCTGATGTCTAGAACATGAAGATGGGCCGATATACCGTCCAGCCCATCAGGCTCATCGATATTGGCGTAGATGTCCTGAAGCTTCTCAAGAAGGCGGGTGCGCTCATCCGGCTTCCTTTTTCTCTGCTCCATCTTTTGGGCATGTTGCTCAAGGTGAAAGAGAGCCCTGGCATAGTCGTTGCAATCGATGGCCCTTTCTGATATCAACTCGGCGGGTATCATATCCAGAGCTTCTTGAACCTGTGTTAGCTTCTCCTTGTCGGACGCGGTGAGGCGCCCTGCTGCTCTTTTGGTCTGGATCCATCTCATGGCGCAATCTACAACTCGGAAGACGACCTGACCTTTGTTAGCAGGCGACATCTTGCTAGGTATTCTGTAACTTACATGGCAGAATCGCTTCATCTCTTCCTTCTCCTGATACGAGGCGTTCTCTCCAGGTTGATGCTTTAGGATGTTGAGTAACTCTCCGAGGACATCGTCCTTTTTCTTTCTTCGAACTTCTGGACCCTAGAAGGAGATGCAGAACCAAGTGTGGGAGAAGGTATTCTGCGATAATGACGTCTCTGACGCGGATGACGCGCGCAAGAGGCTCAAAGATCATATCCGCAAAAGGGGTTTGCCCCTTTCGCAAGAGATCCAAGACGATGAATCTTAACCAGGTTGCATACGGCTTCGGAGGAGTAGTCGCATGTGGTTTAGGGGGGCTGAAGATCGGGTACTGAACCTCTAAAGGAGCCATTGGCGCAACAACATAGCGGGAACCTAAGAAAGGGGCCACCACTTCTCGAACAGCCTCTGGCATCGCAATATATTTCCGATAAATCTCGCTGCCACCCAGCATGCCGGTGCCTTCCATGGCGCACGCGGCCGTGATGTCGCATCGGTTGAGCAGCTCTTGCATGGCGAATGATAGGAATCCTTGAAACTTGTTGTCAGTGGTAGACAAGAATGCGGGCACAAGTTCATGCTCCAACAGAAAAAGGACAAAGTCCGTGGTTTCTTCGGAAGTCTCCAAGTTATTCAAGATAACCACAGACCGTTGCTCCCTCACTGTCTCGATCTTGCTAGGATCTAGACAGCCGATTAAGCCCATTGCCTCGGTACAGAGCGGAGCGATCTCTCCTGGAAGGTTGTTGTACGTGCATACGCAATCAAGAAGAGATCGCATAAGCGCTGCAACAACAGCGTCTGATTGTTGACTGGCGGCGGAAGCATGCAGTGCATTTTGGTTGGTTTGAAGGTATGAGACAAGTTCTGTCAGTGCTTGAAGGACAACACCTGAGTTTTTCGTGCTTGATCCGCTCGGAGAAGGCCTCTAGGATTTCTTCAACTAACGGGGTCGCTGGCCGGTGTTGTTCTAGTTTCGTTTCAATATCCTTTAACTCGGGAATGTGGCGAAGGGAGGGTAATTTGAGGATGTATCTCGCGATCATGCCGTCGTAACGATTAACGGTGGTCTGGAGCATCTCCTTGGCAAGCAGGGCTGTTGACTCGTTCAAGGAGTCCCAGTATTGGGTAACTACATAGAACGTGGTCTCTAGCAGCTGCTCAACGTCCTCTTCATCGAAATAATTGAGCATTGCCGCCCAACAGGAGAAACTCGCTTCCCTCAGAGTGTCCTGCGCCAGCGTAGATAGTAGGCAGGCGGCGATCTAGTGCACGCGTAAGCGATGGAACTTGTATGGAACGTAGACTTTCTTACCTGTGGCCTGGCGAATCTTGCCGAGTCTTTGATCACGCACAGCATTTGTTCCATAGCCCGAATGTATCGCCGACGTTCTTGGAATGGAAGATTCGGATCGTTGATGACTTCTGTGAGGCGAGCCATGAGACCAAGTAGGTGAGACTGGATGAATCGAGGAGTTTTCTCCCCTTTCTTCATCGCCCTAGCATCCTTGTTCTCTGCTAGAATCATCGAGGCGATGGTGTTCAAGGCTTTTCGGACCTGCCAAAGCATTAGAATATGACATAGATCAGTGAGCATTTGACTTACGGGTGACTTCTTGGATTCGTCTCCCTCACCCGCCACCTTGAGCAACTCCATAACAGTGAGGACAGGTTCTGTCTGAAGAAGCTCAATGATGGGTGCAGTGTGAAAATGGGTCGATATTTCGTTCAGGCGCGACTTCGCAAAAGCAGTAATGTCGTCGGTCTCTTGGATCAATAATAGAGCAAGCGTGGCGGCCAGATTCGGGGGATCCATGACTACCATCCAATCTCTCGGGTCCTGCCGGGCCTCTGAAATCTTCTGGATCACATCTTTCTGCTTGTCAAGAACTAGCCATGGCACTGCGTGTGTCTGGATTACGAGGAGCAGCTCGTTGACCGAGACCTGCAGCAGCTCAGCGATCACACGGCTCATCTGAGGACGATGAACCATATCTTTGGTCGCCATGTATGCCAGGTTTGGCCAAAAAGGCTCAAAGAGGCCGCGGGGCGTAACTCCGCGGGCCTCTGACAAGTTCAAAAGCTCGTTGAAGGCGAATGCCGAGACGATGTTGTTGCTGCTTCCCAAATATTCCATGAGTTTGATGAGGACCATGTTAAGTTCGTCTTCGCACACGACTGTACCCAACTGGCCCCATGCCATGATGAATGTCTCTGTGAGATTGGCACGGTTTTTCTCAGATAGTGACTTGAGGAAGGCAATCGAATTCTTCCGGTTGCGATGCACCAAATCCTGGTGTTTCATCGGAGATGTTCCATCCGTCGCGCTCGAACGTACACTACCGTGAGCAGCGGGGGCTTGGAAATCAGGAAGGGGGTGATTGGTGATGCCCTTTCCACCTGGTTGACGAGTCGGGAGTACCATACGTGTAAAAGTTGGCTCGGGTCTGTCGAGAGAGAAGGTTGCTAGGACTCTCCCTGCAGCGATGCGGAGTTCCCTTATAGAACTGTTCAGAGACTGAAGGCACCACTGGCCTAATGCGGATGTTTCTAAGTTAAGCAGTTCTGTGTCATCACAATGTTGGACCACTCTTCTTAGCGCCAACATAGCAGCAACTCTTGGACGTCGAGACTCTGCAATGGAAGGCAAGCGGACCAACTTTGTGAAGAGAGCTTCAACTCGAGACCTATGAAGGATGGCTTCATGGGAAATGGTACGGCCTAGCCATGAGTTCGTCTCACAGACGGGACACGGGGAACTGTTCGCCTTTGATTCCACAGCATCAGACGATTCAGGCTCGCTGTCAGCGAGACAGCAAATCCGTGACAAAAGATCAAGGGCAAGGCACTGGTGCGTTTCATCAACCGTCGGGAACGCATCCCTTTTGTTTATCAGTATCGAGGTATCAATGGTTGAGGCATAACTCACAGGTATTGTTGTTCGAAATTCGCCCAGTTATCATCATCTTCACTTGAAAGCCCTAAGCTCTCCCTGATCGAATTCACTAGGACAGACATGGCGCTATGATCCGTGGATAAAACCTTTCTCCGTTTGGTACGGTCCTCAGGGTCGACATCAGGCTCCTTGTAGGTCATTGACAAAGCTTCGATCGCCTCACGCACATACTCATCCTGAAACTTTGAAGGATGCAAATCGTTGTCAAGCTGTTCCGGTTGGGGAGTAGCGGTGACTTGCCGTAGGGTTTGTGTCGTTCTCTGTTGAGGTTGTCAGCTTCCGGTAATGCCTGATTGATTGTGGTTTCCCACCCATATATCTGTTTCTGATTGCATCTCCGGATATAGCAGTGAAGTTTCGTCTACAAGCCTGGATACTGCTAACCGGCCAAGGGGTCTATCGCCGATGCATGCTTTTGTGATTGCAGCAAGCGCCACGCAATATGTGCGGCGAGTCTCTTCGTCAGTGGAGTCTAGCATGGGCGAGTTGTCAGGACTTGATGCCATCTCGCCGCAAAGTAAGACCAGGAGCGTGACGGCCTTATTGCGAAGCGAAACGCCAACTCCTTTCTTGTTGGACAATGCTTGTACAATCTGCAGAGTTTTCTGAATGATATGAAGAGGCGAGCCCGGAAATACAGATTCGTAGCGCTTCTGGAAAGACCGCATGTCCACAAGAGCGTCGAGCAACCATACCACACTCTCCGAGAACGAAGAAACCATGTCGAACGCTACATCACCGGATAGTAGAGGATAAGACAAGGCACCGCCGAGACTTAGGCACTGTTGAAGAGCCTGTGGCATTCGTTCGACGCGATAGGTGAGTTGGTTGAGACGGGATAAATCGTCACCCAAGTGCCGGCTTACGGCAAAGTCTGGAGGAAGAGATAGGTCCCTGAGGATTCCTTCCGAAGTAGGCACAACTGAGAGATTCTGTAGGTAGTCAAGAAGGCCTGGTATATGTGAGTAAAAATCCGTCTTCAACCCCATTGAGCAAGACCTACGAGACAATGTGGTGCGCAGGTAGAGCATAATAGCAGGAGCCAAGTCCCACAAGCTCCGCGTCTGCGCTACAGTGAGTATCAAGTATTGAAGGAAACCTTCAATGCCTTCGGTAAGCTCGATACATTGCGGATGCCCAAGAAGCCTCAACAGCTGAGGGAGCAGCCAGACCCACAAGGGTTCTTGGCCGCGAAACATGAAGTCTTGGCCATTCAATTTGTGCTTGAGCACCAATGGTGTCTCCTTGATGGTGAACTTGAGAAAGTTGATTGCCTTGATACCCTCGGTACGCACATGGGCCCAGTCGAGGAATGGATCGTCCAACCGAATGCCATCTAGGACAACGCGAGCGTAGACATAAAGGAGCATGTGATTGTTTTCAACACGTTCCTCGGGCGTCTTGAGAAGTGCAGGATCATCCTTGACGCGTTGAATGATAGCGAAGAAGCCCTTCAGCTCACTGTTCTCGTCTGACCTAGATGATTTGGTTGATGCTGAAATGTTCTCCACGAGCTGGGCAGCTAGGGTTGATGGCGGAGGGCCGGTAGCAAAATCACCGCCTGAGCGTCCGTGATCAAGCAGAGCCACCCTGGGATGAATATTTCCGGCCATGACGCATTGAGCATCGTGATTTCACGCTGGTTTGGATGGATAGCGAGGGACGGCCGATTTCAAGGTCCAACCAGGTAGAAGACGCGACGATGGGTAGTGGGGCTTAACGCGAGCACACGTGACCACTTTACATGGCCCACACTCTGGCCTCGTACCTTCCCACTTATCTGACAAGGGGAACAGGAGTGTTGCTGGCCTAGGTAGATGGGAATTTATTTATTTTTCTATTTGTTTCTTATTTTACGGTAGGTAGGTATTAATATACTATAAATCTAAATAAATTATATATATAAAAAATCAGGGGTTATTTATATATGCATAGCCTTTCTTAATTTAGCTAAAGGCTAACTTTATATTAATCTACAAGTTTCTAGAATAATAAGGGTTTAGTATAGATAAGGGTAATAAGTTTCTTAGGCTCTAATTAGCCTAAGTTTTTATATTACTAGCCGCAAATTATTTAATAATTAGCTATTAGTTCTAGAGAAGTAAGCCTTAGCCTATCTTACTATTTATTTACTAAGAAAGATAATTTATTTATATTATACTTAGCTAAAAATAGCTATTTTATTTACTTTAATACTTCTATATATCCTCTTTTTATTTAGTAATATCTTAAATCTACTTCCCGGTAGGTATATAATAAATATTTATTTTAAACTTTATTTTACTTATAATAGGGATTAAAGTATTTTTAATTAAAGCATAGTAATTTTAATAATAAAAGCTCTATACTTAAAGCTAAGGTTATTAATATATTTATATTAATAAGGTTTATTTATATTATTATTAATAGCTTTAATAATAGGCT